>VZSR01000205.1:2861385-2870542 GCA_013398615.1 Brachypodius melanocephalos
AAAAACGCCCCGGGATTTTGTTGGGTGCCTTTTCGACACTAGATTAAAGGCACACCTTTTGCAGGCTGAGAGACGATTAATATTTCCACAGCTAAGTGGAAAGCCTAGACACGGACAAAGGCGTTAACCGCGGGCGAAATTATTTCTCTCCGTTGTTTTTCTTATAGAATATCTCTATAATATTTGTAAACACACATCTGTTTAGCCAGCCAATTAATGTTAAACCAATGTTTGGACTTAGAACACGTCTGCTATAAACATGAGTAATGCATAGCATTCGCAGTAAAAATACTGATTAGTATGAATTAATCCATCTGATATGTGTATTAAAAGGCATTTAAATATGTTGTTTTAAGAAGTTCTCATAACCCCGGATGCCATATTTAAAAACAAACATCAGTACGGAATGCTTTGCAGCGTCTTAAACAAATAATCTCGCTTTGATTTAAATAACATTTATTTTACATGACCAAACACAATAAATAACGTAATATACAAAGCTTTATAATTATTGCACATTTGTAAAATATTTTACAGTGAGTTCATACAGCCAGCAATATTTAAAGCACAAAGACTTTATTTACAGTTTCATATAATAACCAGGTCCAACGGACCTAACATAAAACGAATTTATGTTAATTTTACCAACCAGCGTCCTCATCGACCATTCAATAGACTTACATCTATATTTTGGAAAAATGTAAACATTATTGCCAAAATCGTCGTATATACATCCCATACTCGTGTGATCATAACAAACGATTCCAACGATCGAAAAGGTTAAGCTGGTAAAAGAGTGCTACGTTTTGGTCTATTTTCTTTAGCATTAAATTATATTAATAAAAAAATTTAATGTAAACTCAGTGAACAGCTGGTATAATCGATATTTTTACATAAATAGTCTTCCTATTCATTCCTTACAAAATGAGAAATTTGTGGGTATAGGTGTCTTCTACCGTGCTTTAAAGTTCTCTATCCAGAAAATGTACATATCTTGCTAGGAATCTGCTCCAGAAGCCTAGGGATGTTTCTTCTTTGCCCTTACCTATCCCTGCCCAAGAAATCTGTTCCACTGGACAAAACACACCAACCTATGATTTATGTTCACTGAACAAAACAGCATAGCCTTTAAAATAATTTCCTGAAAGTTCATTACTAGAGTATGAAAAAATCCAGTGTCTTAAAAATAGAAGCATTTTAGGACAGTTAATCGAAATACATAATAGAGAGGGGTTTTTTTTCTTTTTGTTTTTCTTTCTTTTTTTTTTTTTTTTTAATATAAGAGTGTACGTGAGTGTGTGTGTGTATTCACAATCACACAGGGCCTAAACAAGCAATAGCAAGTTAGATGAGGGCTTCAACTCTTCAGAAAAATCTCATTATGTGAAGAGTGAAGTGGCTCTGTAGGGATCATTATGGAAATATCTGGGTTTGATTTAATGAGGCTCTTCACATTGGTAGAATATCAACTTAACAGAGAAAAGTCTACCCGGGGTGTCCAAGTTACCAAAATGAAAATTGGCAATTGAGATGATAAGAAAGTGGCTTTCTTGTGCGAAATCACTTCAGGTAAGAGAGATAACATTAAATAACATACATTCTATGCACCAAGAACAATGTTTTATGTACCAAGTCTCTTATCTGTCTCTTCTAATGACTTCCCTTAGCGGGTTGTTAGTACTTGACAGCAGGTCTCTGTGCGGGGAACTTTTTTCCAATTCCACATTCAAAGGAGGTCCATCAGAGAACATGATTGGCAATTTTCGTCATAATCTGCACATTATTAGCATCAAAATTGACATGGCAGTAACACTGGTGGTTTTTGATGTGCCTTTCTTCAAGTTCAAGGAAGTCCCTCCAGTAGCAGTGGTTTGGTTTAGCAGGTCTCAGTTACCCAGTGGTGGCTTTTCAGAGGCAAAGGCGCGATAGAGATGCGTGAGAAATAAATCCAAGAGCCGTTTTACCGAGAGAAGAAAAAGACGTCGAGAAAAAGAATTAAATTTATAAAAGTGTCTGGAAGGTAAATGCTTCAGGACAACAGCCTACACCTAGAGAGATTCAAGTATTTCCCAGATAGCGTGGAATATGGTAGTTAGAAAGCGTGATCTTAAAAACGCCTCTCCCCATCCTGACAATGTCACACTTCCCTTCCTCTTACTGGCCCGGACGCGGCTGCCGCATTAGCTAGCGGTCGTCGTACGGAAATACTCGAGACATTTCCCATTTACGCGAACTCAAACAGAAATAATATTAATAATTATTTTTTAAAAATTAAATAAGGCCAGAAACACATTCCCTTCCTCCGGCTGTCCCTCCCTGCCCTCAGCGGCCCGGTTGCCCGCACCCCGCGGAGCGAGGCAGCGCCCGGCAGCGAGCACCGCGGGGCCGCCTCCGCGGGAGCGTAGGAACACGGAGAGCCCTCCCTGCCGGTTCCGCGCCCCTCCGCGGCGAGGCGGTCAGCAGTAAAAAAATAGACAGAACTTTTTGGCCGAGAGCGGGGGCGCCCCCCGCCCCGACCCCCCCATCCCCCCGCGACTCCCTCTACAAAACCCCCCCGGGCCCGGGCCGGGGTAGTTATCTGGTGAGCGGCGCCTCCTCCCGCTGGTCCGGCGAGGCGACCGCGGCCTTGCTGAGCACGGCGGCCGAGTAGGGCAGGAAGCCGCTCTCGGAGCGCTGCCCCGCCGCCGTGCACGGGAAGTCGGCGGCCGCGCCGCCCCGAGAGCCCAGCGCCGAGGCCGCAGCCGCTGCCGCCGCCGCCGTCTGGCTGCTGTGGCAGCTGAGGCAGGAGCAGGGCGCCGAGCCCCCCGGCGGCCCCGAGCCCGCCGCCGCCGCCGCCGCCGCTGCCGCTGCCGCTGCCGCCGAGGCGGCCGCGCTGCTGTTGAGGCCGGCGGCGGCCGGCGTCTGGTAGAGGCCGGGGTGTCGGAAGCTGCAGAGCAGCTCCGGGCGAGAGTAGGGGTGCGAGAGGGCGCGGAAAGTGTCCAGCGGGCGGATGGAGGTGGCGAAGGGCGCGGCGGCGGCCCCCGAGGCGGCGGCGGCGGCGGCGGCAGCCGTGACCCCGACGTGAGGGTAGTAGTGGAGTGGGACGTGGGAATGGAAAGGGTAGGGCAGACTGCCCGTGGCCGCCGCGTGGGTCATCATGTAGGTGTAGAAGCTGGGGTCGGCCGGGTGGGGCCAGGACATGGCCAGGCGCTGCCTCTTGTCCTTCATCCGCCGGTTCTGGAACCACACCTGCGGGGATACAAGCACAGCGCGGCTTCAGCTCCGCTCCGCGCCTCGCCGCACCCGTTCCCGCAGACACCGGCGGGCACCCACCGACACGTATTGCCAATGCTCCTAGGCGACCCCTCTCCCTCCTGGAGCAATCTCCCGTGACCTTGCCCGAGGGAAGCGGTGGCTACGGCCCTCCCTCTACTCGAGAGGGTCCCCTTCGATCCGAATAAATGTTTCCCCTTCGAATCGTCCCCTCCTCCCCAATCAGGACTCTGTCTTCACGGTACTGACGCTCATTCATTCCCCCTACATCTATTCTATCCCCTCTTTAGGAAATAGGCTAACGCGATAAAAACTGACGAGGAAAATAAAAACAACCATAATAACAACTTTTTAAAAAGCAAGTGAAAAGTGTTGGACGCAGAAAAGCGAATGAGCACGAGTGGCGCTCATAGCTGTGGGCTCCGCGAGCCCTCCAACCGGAGAACCCAGCCGGCACGGCCCGGGGCACCGGGGCACCGCGGGCCTGCGTGGGGCAGCCGCGGCTCGGCGAGGCGCGGAACGCGGCGTACCTTGATGGTGGTTTCGGGGAGATTGAGGGCGGCGGCCAGCTCGCAGCGCCGCGGCCGCGACACGTAGTTCTCGCGGTAGAACTCCTTCTCCAGGCGGGCGATCTGCTCGCGGGTGAAGGCGGTGCGGTACCGACGCACCTGGTCGGCCCCCGCCGCCGAGCCGCCCAGCGCGCCGCCGCTGTGCAGGCTGCCCATGCCGGCGGCGGGGGCGGCGGCGGGCGCGCTGGGCGTCGGGCTGCTCTCCGTGTAGCCTGCGGGGCGAGGGCACCGTGGTGAGAGCGGGAGACTCGGTGGCCCCCCAGCCCTCTCGGCCAGGCCGGACCGGGCCCGCTACACCCGTGCTCAAGGCCAGCTGTCATTCTTACAAATCCACGCTGCTAACAGAATTGATAAATTTGGATCTGGAGGTTGTTTGTTGGTTATTGTTTGGTTGGTTGTTAAGATTGGGGTTTTTTAATCCTTCGTAACTGCTTTATTTTCAGATGGGGCGGGCTTGGAGACTGCAGGGCACCGAGCTCAGGGGAGAGCAGGCAAGCGCGCGGGCCGTGGCTCTGGGCCCGGGCTCGGCGCTAGCCTGTTCCCCTTTGACTACCGTTCTTTAGTTTCATTTGAGACATACAAAATAAAAGCAGCCATAAAACGCGCCCCCCCCTCCCCTTTTTTTTTTTTCTCTCTCTCTAGGGTTACGTCGAGCATCCCTTCCTTTCTCTGGCACATTTGACGAAAAAGGCATGAACTGTAGCCCCTAGGAAATCCACCGTTCATCTGCCTCCACCTCCCCAATAATAGCAACTTCCACCTCCAACGATAGTAAGAACCACCGTCCATCACCGTGCCCCGCAAAGAACGGGGAAGGAGATGAGGCTGTTTCAAAACGCCTCTTACAAGCGGAGGAAAAGTGAACAATGCCAAATTAGCCCGAGGTGGACACAGACAGCACGTTGCATATACACAGAGAAGGACACTCACAATCAAATGCGGGCAGTTTCCTCGCATTCCCCCCCCTCTCTCTCTCTCTAATTTAATCTATGTATATACACTCATATACAGCTCAAGAGATGCCGAGGGCTCCAAGAGCACGGGGAAATACAGGGAGAAAGCTTTGCCTAAATATGGGTGGGTGGATATTTGTGCCCACATATATTCTGGATATATATCTACATATCAATGGATTTGGGCATGCAGACACACACGCACACACGAAGGCACCGGCACAGGAGCTGCCCGGACAGTGTATCTCGGCTATTGGGGTAGCGCAGTAATTGCAATAATATTTTACAGCCTGGAGCTCTGTCTTCGCAGAAGAGAGAGCGCCGATGCAGAGGCCAGCAACTTTGGCGGTGGCGGTGGGTTTCCTCTGTTTTTAAAAGCCGGTTGGCAAAGTGCGGGGCTTAGATGAAGATGATAAAGGAAGAGTTACCTTTGTTACTGTTTTCCTTCAGCTGGGAGGAAGTCAGGCTGGCCGGGGAGCGGAGCGCAGAGCAGCCCACCTCCACATCACTGTTCATATCTGCCTCTTGAGCAACTTCGGAATAAAGGCTGATTTTCTTCCTGCTTTCCGACGGCGGGATTTCGGAGGAGACGGTGCTTTCACTGCTTGGATGCTGGAGATTGAATAAAGTGTCTATTTCAAATTTGCCTTTGGCGGAGATGTCCCCTATAGCGCTGTGCAGGGAGGCGGCAGTCAGTCTCGGGCTGAGGCGACCACTGTGCGGAGAATTTTCAAGGGCCTCCAACACCGCATTTCCAGCTGAGTCTGACAAATTCGAGAGCCTTTTGCCAGCTGTAGGGCTGTGCAGCCCTCTCTCCATCAGGATCATCTCTTTTCTTATTCTTTCCATCATCTCAGCTTTATAAAAAATGTCAAAGTTGCAGGGCTGGTCCTGTACTAATGATGAGCTGCAGCAGGGGCTAATTCACATTCAGCCCGGCAAGTGTCTCTAAATATTATTATCTGTTTTTGAAGGAGGTGTAAAAATTGTGGGATGCCAAAGCGAGGGAATGACTGGTCAAAATGACCCATACATCCTTTCTAGCCCGAAATGTCATTCATCAAAAAGTGGTGCTCGTCATTAAGGTACGAATGACGCTGTTCGAATAATCATTTATTGTAACAGGTTTATAAGCAAATAAATACAAACTCCTGTCAGTGGATAATGAAGGCGGCTTCAGAGCAGACAAATATATCCAGGTGGAAAGAAAGAAAGACAAGAAGTGAGGAGTAAAGCTCCTGTCCTTAGCTTGATCAGATCCTGCTTGAATTGCTCTGGGGTTTGGCCTCTGGGGTGGAATTGACAGTCTGATTAATAAAATGAGCTGTGCAACATTTCCCCCTTCATTTAGGTGCATCATTATGCTCTGATTTTTGTTTTGTTGCCTTTTAGGTCCTAATGATGCAGCTTCTTTCTCATTTGTCCTCGGACAGAACTACATGCTAAATATTAGATAATGCATTTCTTTATTATTATTTCTGAGGCGAATTTTAGATCACAACGCACGAAAATGCTGGAAGAGGACCAGACGATCCAGAACCTCCTGCCGCTGATATCTCTTGACTTTTCCCTCCCATTTCCAGACCACATTAGTACTTTTATTTAGGAATTTACACTGACACCACCACATACCCCCTCGCACGCGCGAACCTTATGCCCAGACTTTATAAGTCAGCTGCTCAGACTCAAATGTACCTACAGTAGTTACCTGGAGACTAAAATATTTGCTACAATCTAGTATATTATAGCTCTATTATCTTTGTCTTCGTTGCATCCTAAATATGATCTCAGTTTTACTTTCTATAATCCTGTTTATCGACGAAGCTAGCCCGGGATTTTTCTTCCCTCTGGGAAAATACTGACTGTTGTACGGTATGATAGGGGAAGGAAATAACTGGAGAACATTAAATGCATTCGTGATTTAAAACACTCCGTGGGCGTCCATTTCATTCTCCCGGCAGCTTTCACTCCAGCCCTCTGCTTCTTTCCTCCCCACCACCAATAAAACCTATGCATCTGAAAATTTAAAAATAATCATAGAATTAAATGATGGATGGGGAGTTATTACCTACAGGCTCGGACCTGTCAGAAGCATCACCTTAACACCCTCTCTCCAAAGTTACCTGTGGCTCAGTTAGCTCATCCCTCCGCTCTTTGCCGGGTGCCGCGGGGCGAAGCGTCGCCGCGCTGCTGGAGACACGGGCTGCCGCGCTCGGCAGACGTGACAGTCGGAAAGTCTCCCTTCAGTGGTAACTTTGCTAGTAATAATGAGGCTGATGGCAACCATTTAAACGAAGATAAATCCTTTGTCGTTAGCATCTCTGGAGTGCGCTTCGATAGCTGCCCAACCTTTTTTCTCCCCGTGATTTTTTTTTTTTCGCCCACATCGTCTAGTATTTAGACCCTGGGAATACGAGTTTCATCTCCCGGAGAAAGACCCGAATGTTTCCTGTGATTAACCGAGGGTTTGATTTTTTTTTTTTTTTAAATGAGGAAAGCTATTCCTGCTAATCTTGGTCACACGCATCTCCTAAGTTCTTGTGCTCTTGCGCAAGACTCATAGTTCGAAAATGGGATACTTGCCAGATTTTTTTCAATAACATGTTAAAGTCTCCCTAAACATTACACCAAATATTTAGGAAACATTTTAGGCGTTGTTTGCAAAATCCAGCCTTCTGTTAATAGGAGTTTTATGTCAGCCCTTTGAAATGTGAATTTAGACTGCAGCTTGGTGTCCTGCGTTTTACAGCCCCCAAACCAGACAAGAGTAAATGTCAACTTTTTCTTGCCCTCGGGCTCGGCTGAGAAGCGGGCCGATGCTGAGGGGAGAGGAGCGGTGCGCCCGCCACGGGACCGCAGACACCCCACGGGCCGGGCCGGGAGCTGCGGCTTCGCGGGGCGCTCTCGGAGGACGGAGCGTCCCCGGGGTGCCCCGCGGAGCGCGGCCCAGCAGGCGGCCTGCGGGCGGCACTGGCACCGCCCCGCCAGGGGGACGCGGCCCCGCCGCGCTCCCGCAGCCCCTCGCTTCCCCGCCGTGCCTGGCTCCGCAGCCGCCGGCGGCCCTGCCGCCGGTCCCGGCGGGGCGGAGGCGGAGCGGAAGCCTGCGGCCGGGTTTATTGCTGTCGTTTGGCGCCCTCGTCTGTTTTCTTACATGCTGTAACGCGGCGAGCATCTTTCCCCCTGCTCTCTCGAAAACCGCAGCCGAGATACCACATCTCGGAGGCAATCGTATGTGCACACAACCAGGACCGGTACAGCTTTAGACTCAAAAAATGTTACTGCACCACTAAAAAGGAGAGAACTGCTTTTATGTTATGTGGAGCGGATGAAAAAGACTATGTGAAAAGCCCCAATGTGAGAAAAATAAGTTACACTCAAGTGCGGCTATGAATGATCTTTACTAGGGTCGTATTTTGCACCTTTTAAATAATACTGATACCTTAGGTTATGTACAGAGTATCTTAAAATACAGCTATATTCATATGCAAGGGTTATAAAATCTTATACAAGACGTTAATAATCTTCCACTAGGTAGAGGTGAGGTTGCAAAACCGTTCCTTGCAATGCAGTTAATCAGTTCACCCCAAACCGTCAACCCCCTCGTAAACTAGTTGTCTGTTTTTTTATATTCCCAGAAAACTTGAGGTATTTACTGCACTGATATTTATCTCTTAGGTTATTGTTTGTGTGCGTCTGTTGTCAGGGGGTTTATATTATGGAGTTGTTTTGTTTATCTATTTTTTTAATTGGTGGTTTTCTTTTGTGGTGTTCCATTGGGGTTTTTGTTGGGTTGGGTTTGTTTGTTGGGTTTTTTTTGTGTTTTTTTTTTTTTTCCCAGAAAGAGTAGCGGTCTACAAAATCTTTCCGAATATGTTTGTAGTTGTTCAAAACCAACAGCTAAGCCTGAAGAACCACGGACATTGAAGCCACATTAGTGGGCAAAGAGGGAGGAAGTTACAGAGACCGCCAAGAAACTGCCGAAATATGTGAGCTTTTGTTAGACTCTGTTTACTCAGTTGTAAGTTTAAATAGCTGCTTAGGCCTTTGGCCAGATTTTTACCTTGAGGCATCAAAGAATATCTCAGTAGTCATTTATTAAATCTTACCCGGGGAAAAAGGGTAACGTAGGTTAATTGAAATGAAGTTCTTATTAAATGAGACAAACATCTCGGGCAGCTTTTCCCCAGTCAGAGCCTTCTTGGGAAGACGGGCGGGAATATATGCTTCCTGTCCCGCAGTGGGGCAGGCTGCCAGCCGGGCCCCAGGGCAGCGCGCAGGAGACATCCGCGGTAGAGCAGGAGAAGGTGGCGGTGCGGTGGTCGGGGGGGTGCGGGGTGGTGGGAGGCGCGGGGGCGCGGGGAGCCGGGCCCGGCGGGGCTGCTC
>VZSR01000205.1:2870642-2881211 GCA_013398615.1 Brachypodius melanocephalos
CTGCCTGTCGTACCCGTCGGCCCTGCCCGCCAGCCTTACCTGATCTACCCGCCACCCCTGCCCTCCCTGTTCGTCGGTCCTGCCCGAAGGTGCTGCCACCCTGTCGTCCAGCCCTGCCCGCGGGCCCTGCCCGCTCCCTTCCACCAGCCGGAGGACGCCTGGCAGGGCAGCTCCGCGCCCGCGCAGTGCCTTTACCGCGTGTCTGAGAGCGCTGCGCGCTCCTGCTCAGCCCCGACTCTCCGCTCTGCCTCAGGCCGCCATATCAGCATATGGGCAATCTTAAGGCGTGTTCAGTCCATACTGTCCGTGAATTGTCACTCGCGAGTGAAGGACACGAGTACAGCGTGTCCCCGAGTCCCGCGGTGGCTGCACACCCTCCCTCCCCGCGCTGCCCAGGCAGAAATCCACGGGGCGCCACGCGAGCTCCAAAGTTACGTGATGGCTTCTGAGACTGCCTTTGCACACAGACGGGGTTTAATTCAAACAATAAAGCAAATCGCAATGATAACGTGATCATGATAAACGATAAATCCGGACGCAAAGGGGCTCGGCCGATGGTTCAGTTCTGGTTGTAACTGCGGCAGGCTGCTGGGCTGGTCCAAGGTCAGGGTCCCGAGGTCCCCGCACTGCTTCAGATTGGCGGTGGCAGTCAGAGAGCGGCCAGCACCAGCCCGTGACCCGAGAGCTCAAGTTCAACGCCCGCAGTGCTCAGCCGCCCGTGGCCGCTGCACCGAGGCCACGCGAGGAGCCCCGAGAAAACTTTCTCCGTCTCGAAATGGATTATTTAAGGCCAAAGTAACTAAAGAAATGAGAAGCTATGGCATAGATCTGGAGGGGAAGATAGTTTAACAATTCTCCACGTGTTGCTGTTCAATCTATTCGTTATCATAACTGGCTACTTTTTTTAAGGCGTGGAGGGGAAATGAAAGTTCTTCTGTTTAGCTATTAAAAGTTCGTACAAGTTAAAGGTAACAGTGAAAAGCAGTGGACACTGGATAAGGTTTGGGAGATGTATAAATCGAGCGGGTTTGTTTGCGTTCTCTGTTTGTCCTGGACGAGAATTTTTTTTTTTTTTCCTACAGCAAATACTAACATGAGAAGCAGCCGCCTATAGACAAAATTACCATCGGCAAATTCTGGCGAGGGAGGAGATTAAAAAATCGGAGGGGTTCCTGTAAGAGATTAATACTAAAAGCCTGTACTGAAAGTTTGAGTGGAATCCTACCATTAAATAATGGTAGATGCATTTGACTAAAAGAGATAATTTCAGGATAGTTAAAAAAAAAAAAAAAAAAAGCCCACAACCTTTTCTTCCGTGGAGGCACAAGCACGCGTGCAGCGTTGCTTTCTAGCTCGTGTATTCTGCAGATTCCTGTGCAATGTCTCAATGGAAAATGCGACGCGGCTCCTCGGGGCGCTGGCCACCCGCGGAAGCGCTGCCCAGAGAAGACAAGGACAGCCTCGCAGGGAGGGAGGCCCGGCCAGCACGGCAGGTCCTCCTGCACTGCTCGACACGGAGCTGAGCCTCGATGGGGACTGTTCTCCCTGGGCAAAGGAAGCGCTGGGCTACCCTGGGCCTCCTCACAGCCCCCTGGACCGGGGGTGCGGAACGCATCATGCTACTTGTAAACTGGGTGGGTGCTCTCAGAGAACCGACCTTTGCTCATGAGATCATTTATTCCTGTGCATAATATCCTACCATGCAAGGCAATGCTGTTTTCTACACCCTTCACAAAGCAGCTCATTACAGAATTGAAGCTGTTGGTCATGAACCCGCCCAAAGAATTTTTTTGGTACACCGAGGTGCTCTCGCTGGAGCAGAGGTCTCGGCAGGGCTGAAGACCTCTACGGGAGTCGCTGCGGCTGCACCGTGGTTTCCTTTGATGCAATCGACCCCAAAAAGCTCCAAACCCTGCTCTTTAGGTGTCCCTTTCTTTCGCGACCCTATTTAAATGTCCTGACATGAGAGAAATATTTACTGCATTTATTGAAAGAGGGAACACACAGGATGTGGGAATACACATAGAAAGATGTCCGGAGCAATAGTCCTTCGTTTCTCTGGACTTCTTTTCATAGCAAAGTTTTCGTTGGAATGTTGTTTGCAGGGACGTAAAAGAGTGAGAAAATGGTTCTTCCACAAAACTTTCTTCTAATTACAGAGGGTTTAATGTCCTGAGAGTAAACACTGATTCGGCTTATGGCCGAGAGAAACACGTAATCACGCCTGGCTCACTCTTAGCTGATTATGAAAGATTAATAGCAGTTATACGGTCAGAACTAATGAGCATGAGCTCGTCTATGCCATCCGGTTGTTGCCGTAATCACGGGCACCCGTTTGTCATTCAAAACCCCGCGTCCAGACACCACCGACGATTATTAGACCGGCTAGAAAGTAAGGCTGCGGGACGGGCGGCAGCTGCGGGACCTGCAGCTATCCCGGGACAGAGCAGCGTCCGGGGAGCCCCGCCACCACCTGCCCGGGGTGCTCAGCAAGGACATCGCCAGAGCCCCGAAATGGTGCTGGCACAGAGTTTCACCTTCATGGCGGCTGCCTCTCTTCTCTCATGCGCCCGAGCCTCCGTAGGGACAGTAAACACAGCCCCAGCTCTATTTTCAGCGGCGCGGAGTTTCCCTGCCCTTCTGCGCGAAGCTGACACTTTTCCCAGCAACTTCTTGCCCTCTGCGCCCGAGAGAGAGAAATGTGCAATACCCAACTGCGGAGCCTGGACTCGGTCCAGAGGGGTAGGGATTGGGGTTGTGATTGAGGTTGTGGCTGGGGCTGGAGTTGGGAGTCGTCTTTGGAGCTTTCTCCATTTCCAGCACTTCGCGCTCCTGCATTTCCACCCCGACTCAGTCCGAGAGTCGAGAGAGACGACAGAAGGATTTGCCACCGTCTTGGGAAGTCACCACGAGAACAGCGTCAGCGTAAGCAAACTCTGCTTTTTAGCTGGGCTGCCTTACCACGACATGAACTGACACTGCATGGGGGGAAAGCAACATCTAATGAGTGCCAGGTTTACCATCCTGCGCTGCGCACAGCCCGTGCATTTTCCTAGCCTGTAGCGATATCGGGTGCGGGGGGAGTGGGTAAAGGGAGGGTTCTCCCAGGGACCGTCAGTTCAGTATAGCCAGGGACCCCTTTTCCCATATAACAAAGCCTTTCTACTCCATATGTCTCCAGGAAGAAGAAAGTGGAGAAGATGGAATACAAAGACTGTGTTGGGGGTTTCCCCCTCTTGCAGATGCAACAATAACCTGGAGGAGGTCTCGCTGTGGATCCGGTGAGACCTCTGTCCGTGGCTGTAAAAGTGGGCCCCTGTCCGCGGCCTCAAAATGTGCAGTGGTACTCGGCTGGCCTTTTTGAAGCCGCGGGCAGGAGAAAGGGGGAGATGAAGGCAACGGGGGCCTAGGTTGGTCTCGAGGGGCATCACCGCCGCTCGCCCGCCCAATTTCCCCCCTCTCCAGCGCCGGGGCCGCGGCGGGGCGGGGATGGGAGTAGAGGGTGGGGGCGCCGTCGGTGCCGACCGGGGGGCTGCGAGGCGAAAGGGGCAGTGCGGGCAGCGGGAGGGTCACATGTTCCGACGGCAGCCTATGAGCAGCCCCTCGGGCTGAGGCAAACTAATCTGGGGCCGGCCGCCCCCACCCCGCTCCCCCCTCCCAACCTGGACTTCGTTTTTATAAACGTACCGCCAGGATCCAACCTGTTGGAGGCAAATAACCATCCGCATCATGCCCGGCCGGGGACCGAGCCGCCGCCGCCGCCGCCCGCGATGTGCAAGGCCATGAGCAAAGCAACGAGCTGGGAGATGGACGGACTGCGCGGCGACAGCAGCGGCGGCGGCGGCGGCAGCGGCGGCGGCGGCGGGGGAGCCCCCGGGCAGTGCCGTAATTTTCTCTCCTCGCCCGTTTTCGGGGCGGCGCACACGGGCCGAGCGGCCGCCGCCGCTGCCGCCGCCGCCGCCGCCTCGGGTTTTGCCTACGCCAGCGGAGGGGAGCGCTCGGGGGCGGCGGCGAGGCCCGATCCCCCGACCAAGGACTGCCCGGGCTCCACCACGCCGGCCGCCGCCCCCGCGCTGGGCTATGGGTATCACTTTGGCAATGGATACTATAGCTGCAGGATGTCCCACGGGGTTGGGATACAGCAAAACGCCCTGAAGTCTCCCCCACACGCCTCCATTGGCGGCTTTCCCGTGGAAAAGTACATGGACGTCTCCAGCTTGACCAGCACGAGTGTCCCCGCCAATGAAGTCTCCTCAAGGGCAAAGGAAGTGTCCTTCTACCAGGGCTATACAACCCCCTACCAGCACGTTCCTGGGTACATAGACATGGTCTCAACGTTTGGCTCTGGGGAACCGAGACACGAAACATACATATCAATGGAGGGCTATCAGTCCTGGACTCTGGCTAATGGCTGGAATAGTCAGGTTTACTGTGCCAAAGATCAGACACAGAGCTCACACTTCTGGAAATCGTCCTTTCCAGGTACGAGAGGGGGAGAAATGGTCTGAGCAGAACTCCCCCGCGCCTCCTCCGCCTTCCCGTCCCCTCCCCCGCCCCCCGGGCTGCAGGGGCGGCCTGCCGAGGTGGACACGCTGCACAGACATGTATAGAGCAGGGTGGGGGCGGTGGATATTCTCTTTTTCTCACTCCCCCCTTCGGCCGTCTACCCCCGAGAAAATCCTCACCCTCTGCTTTCCATACCCGCGGGACTGACCCCAGCACCTCCCCGCCATCAGCGCCAGGGCACCGCACCCCCGGCCCGCCAGCGCCGGGGCGGCCTCGGGCTCCTTCTCCCGCTGCTTCCCTCGGTGGCCGGGTTTGTAGTCGCGTTTGAAGTTTGCAGGACGGTGTCTCGAAGTCTTGCTCTCCTCTGCCTCTCCGGCTGGCGACTGATCCGGCGGCCACAGAGCACTTAAGAGACTGCGTGTAGTGAGGGCACAGAGGCACAAACCACATGCAAACAAGCCCGGGAAACGCTCACCAAAGCGATTTCTGTGTGCTCTGTCAGCACCGACCCGCTCTCAGCCCCCTAGCCAATGCCCCCGCCGCCCTGCATGCTCGGTTAGCGATGCATGCCTGAAAAGTGATGACAGTCCATCAAAGTTTTGGTGATGCTTTACTAGAGTGCGAGTAATGTGGCAGTGTAAATAATAATAAACTGTAAACAACTCGACATTATTTATTTGCCCATGAAAACCAATGCCCAACAAGTATCGGTTAAGCTTTAAACGCCTGTAATAAAATTCTGATTTTTCACATAATGTCTTTTACAATAGGGGACGTTGCACTAAACCAGCCCGATATGTGTGTCTACCGGCGTGGGAGAAAGAAGCGAGTGCCGTATACAAAACTGCAGCTTAAAGAACTCGAGAATGAATATGCCATTAACAAGTTCATTAACAAGGACAAGAGGCGAAGGATATCCGCAGCCACAAACCTGTCTGAGAGACAAGTTACCATTTGGTTTCAGAACAGGAGGGTGAAGGATAAGAAAATAGTCTCCAAACTGAAAGACAACGTATCCTGATACATTACTTGCGGACAGTGATGAAAATATAAACTCAATTTACGACCAGCTAAAGACTTTTGGAAAGACTTGAAAATATATTTAAATTTTTTTTGTCCTTCCAGCGGTGGCGAAATTTCGGGAATTGTTTTCCGTGAAAGTCAGCGTTTTTCTCTCAGCGTAAGGGAGTGCTGACAAGTTTTGAATTGAATAATAGTTTCTTCTTTTCGAAAATAATAATAATATTAATATTAATTATATTTTCTGTTCTTCCCTCTAGGCCAGTATAAACGAATTTAAATATGTTGAACGGTAATAGTTATGATTTTTTTAATGCTTAAGTCTTTGGGGGGTATTCTGTGGTTCTTTTTTTTTTTTTTTTTTCTCTGAGCAACAGCCAGTGCCAACAAGTGTCAGTTTTGATTTGGTATCGTAAACTTCAAAACACGCCAAGCTTAAAAAAAAAAAAAATCAATCGGAAATACAAGAAAGCCTGAATACAGACCCGTGGCAGCACCCGGCTCCTGCCAAACCTGCCTAGTCCACTGGGACCCGGAGAGAATTTCGTGGAGGGTGGGTTACTGACTGCAGCAGAATTTTAAATTACTTTTTCGAGGAAGGGAGAACCTCTTCGAGGTGTTGCAGGGCGCAGAATCACTTCTGCAGGTTTGGGGTTGAGGTTGGGTTTCTGGGGGTTTTTTTCCGCCGCAGTTTCGTTTGCAGTGCAAGGGGTCCATACTGAAAAAGGAGTCCCGGCTGAAAAAGAGAAGAGCTTGTGTCCCGGGCGGGTGCTGCGAGGCTGAGCGCTCCGTGGAGGCGCAGGGAGCGGCGCCTCAGGGCAGCGTTTTCGGCGTGATGGATTGGCCAGCTCACCCTGCAGCCAGAGGAGAGGCTGCCCCTACAGAGGTGTGTATGGACCTGCAAAGACCTGGCGGGAAATATCCGCTCTGCCCTGTTTGTCTGGACCAGCCCAAGACTCTTCTCCTTCCTCCCGCCCAGAAAATCCTTGTCGGACAAGCGAAGGTCACTGCTAGCTTTTAATTTACAAAACTAAACGGGTGTTAATGACAGAAGCAATAAATAAGGAAATTCAAAAGATGCCATAATTTATATGGGCCGAAAGGCTAAGATTTTGTAGATTTTTTTATTCTTTTAAACCTAGTGTGCATGTTATGATATACACAGGGTGATCAGACACGCTAATCAGCAACTAGGAGGGAGAAGCGTTGTCCTCTCTGTTAATGTGCCTCATCTAATTATTAAAATGTGTTCCAAACTAGTATTATTTATTATAATATCCTATTGCTCTAAATATTTTGATTACCTTTGTATGTGGTAAGACATACGATAAGCCTATTTTCTCCATAAACCATTTTTTTTTTCAAAAATTGTCTGAAAATCAGCTTTTACTTTGTGTTGGAAATACAATCTGAACTACCAAACTGTTGACGATGTTGCAATTCTTTTTTATTCCTGAAACGTCTTTAATAAAATTATTTCTTTTCGCTATATATAACAAGAGAGAAAGAAATTCGCCTTCTTTTGCCGCAGAGGGTTTCACGGGCTCCAGGTTTGCCTGGGATCCTCTCAGGGACATTTTCAGGACGCCATTCCTGAAAAATGAGAAGTAGATACAATGAGATGCGCGTTAAAAGATGAGGAAGAGCCTCCGAGGGTGTCTTGTCGATAGGAAAGGGTTTTAGTGAGAAATATTGCGGGGAACAGGGCGTGGGAAGCAGGAGAAAGGCTGTGTCTCCCCTCTTCCTCCGAGCCCTGCTCTGTCTGCCGGTGTCTGGCGGCCGAGGCGGCCCGCCGCCCCTTTGTTCTCCATTTCCAAAATGTCCCGGCACTCGCTGGTTCCCGGGCGGCCGACCCGGAGCGATGCCCCTCCGTTTTCTCTGCAAGAGGCTGGTTCCATCGAGGGGTTGTCTTCCGCCTCCTCCGCCCTCTTCCTTCCCCTTTCTACTCCGCTTGCACGTTCATGGCGCTTGTTTTCCCTGAACGGACGAAAAAAGTCAATCTCAGAGTAGTTCAGATTTTTATCGCAAAGCACATTTTTGTTTAATTCTGGTAGAAAAGGACACTTGTAATGCTCATCATTTACGTGCCTGGAACAGCCCTCTCTGCTGATGCAACCTTGTTTTCTCCGAATGTTTTAAATTCTTGCCTTCTCCCCCTCGGCACCCCCACTCACCCACGCACAGTGCCATTAATTCTACAGAGTTTTGTCCTCCCACCGACTCTCCCTGCAGAGGACGGCCGGGCACTGCCAGAGCTGTTTTGTTTCCTGGCCACGGAGCCATCGCGGGCTGTTCTCTTCCTCCTTCCAGGCTTAACCTTTGGCTTTGCCGGGCTCCTTGCTTTCAGAAGGCGCAGTTTGCCGAGCCAAAGCCTTCCCCGGGCAGAAGGAAACCCGAACTGTCTGGCAAATCGGTACCAGATGGAGAGGTGCTGCCTTTTAGTTTCGTGAGAACGTGCAGAATCATTAAGAAGCCAACAGCTATAGGCAGGAGGAAGGTGAGGCGCACATCTGCCCCTTTACCTACCGGCTGAGATTAAAAGGGTTTTCTAAGCCTGGAGCTGGGGCATTGGTGAGCCTTGCTGAAACCTCCTCGGGCTCTTCAGCACATCATTTGCACAGGGCCCCGGGGCCGGGCTGCAGCCGCGCAGCCCCAGCTGTAGCCAGCCACAGCCGCCCGTGTTTAGAGAGAAGGGTATGAGGATCCTCCTGCAATACAGCACGCGTTATTGCAGATAATTAACATGGACCTCGACAAACCGAATGGTAAATGCGCGGCGGCGCAGTGATGCATTGCTGGCTCCTGTCAGGCAGCGCTATTCCCAGCCATGTCTGAGGCAATCCTGCCATCTCCTGGACAACCCTCGGCATAGGCATCGAAAGCCTTAGCGCCTCGGGAGCCGCTTTTCCGAGTGATAAACGAGCGAGGGAGGCTGCTCGGTCACACGCAGAGCACCCTTCATCTGCAAACTGGAAGGCCATGCCAGTGAAATTACAGTGTGTGGTCAGCTCTGATGTCCAGGCCTATCTGGACGCCTGTATAAAAACCGGGGAGAGGAAAAAAAAAAAATGCAAGGGAAGGAAAAAAAAAAAGCGGAAAAGAGCAAAGCAGCGTGTGAAAGCAGGCCTCCGGGTCGCCCTGTTCCTCAGTGGTGATATTTCCTGTACAGACACAGGCGGGGGGACACCCGCGGCATTAACACGCCGCCCCCAAACCAGCAGCCGGCTGTGGCTGGAAAAGGCAGCACAAGTCCGTACAAGGCTCTCCCTCCTCTTACCCTGCTCCCTTCGGCTCCGAGGACAGCCGCCACTGGAACAAGATGTTTTTGTAAATGTTTTTCCATGTAGATTTTAACATTTTCCGTAACTCTCAGTGTCTCCAGCTATTTCGAGTTTTTATTATTTTCTCCTTTTTTTCTTTTCCTTTTTTTTTTTGTATTAATTAGCAATTACAAATGAGTTGAATATTAATTGAAAGCTCTGTTTTCTCTAACCCCATAAAAGTTAGTTTGAAGTGTCACCTTTCTTTCCGGTAACTGGGAACTCACATCCATTCCTTGTGTTTATTGCAGACAAAAATATAGCCTTTGAACTGAATGTTCCTTTTCTCTTGTAAGAACCGAAAATCAGAGTCAGCTCTTTCATAAAAGGCGATTATGAAGAAAGAAAAATATTGCCCATCTTCTTAAGGAACACAAAGTTAGAATACAAGTCAGCTAATAAGAGAGAGACTCAATTGGTAGACATAATTCAAACAATAAAAATTAAAGGCAGTGGTCAGCAATATCCTCCAGCGGTGCTTGTGTGGTCCTGTGTGGTCTAGGAGAGAGCAATCATTTAAAGATTTTTTTTCCAAGGCAATGAAATTACTGCAGAATTTCCCTCAATTTCCCATTAAACAGAAAGATGAATTTGATTAGGAGAATGTCAAGAAGGGCAGCGTCTCTGATCTCGCCTTAGAAATAAAACCAAGATTAAAACTGTGATTAAGAGGATAATAACGGGAAAATTAACCCTACATGCTAACTAGGTTCAAGTTTTAAACCGAGGTAATGAAAGTGGGAAACTCTGGGCATTAAGGCTTCGCTTGACGCCGGACTCGCACACACCAGGGGAGATCTTCTTAGGAAAGAGGCCGAGGACAGAAACGTTCGGTCCGGGTGGCTGAACGGCCTCCAGAGTGTCCTGCGGATATGTGGGGCGGCGGGGCAGGGAGTTCGTGGGTACCGCACTCCTTCCCGAGCCTTCCAGCTCCCTGCCCGTATCTTTGGGTGCAGCACACGGGGCCTCGCCTCTTCTCGGGGGAAAGAACACGGGGCCTCGTGAACTGCACAGTTTGGGAAATGACACGAGCAATCTCCTGAGGATGCTCTCAGACATGATTTTAATAACTCTGGGGTGTGGGAAAATGAGAGAGATAACAGAATAAATGGACTCTTGCTTGATCAATCAAATACATAAAATTACGCACAACTCCCCAAAATGACACAGTAAGGGATAATTTTCTTCTCATGAGAGAAAAATCCCCACAACCTGGGAGATGAGGCTGACTCTCCCCTCTGCCCGCTGCTGCATTCACACTCTCTCTGCTGATGAGCAGACCCTGGCATTTTCTTTCTTGAAGTCTGTCCATTTTATTTATGTATGTATTTATTTATTTAATCTCAGAGGGTTGCTCGAGTAATTCTGTGTTGTTGCTGTTGTTATTCTCTGTTTGTTGACGTTTGTTTGATCGTATTTTAAAGACACAACAGACTCCGAGTTTTCGAAGCGTTGCTCGCCTAGAAGCGCTTCCAAGTGAAGATGAAAGGCAAAAAAGGGTAAAGAGGGGCAGAAGTGCGGACCTAAGAGAATACTGGTCATTAGTACGCCAGAATGACGATCCCGGTAATATCCGATCGATTAAGACTTTATTTGCACGCACACACAGATGCATATCGTGCAGTTAGGGGCAGAAGTCCATACGTGTGCCCTGAAAATTCACATCTCATAGACATCACAAATAATTTCCAGTTCTCGGTGTTGACTCTTACCGTGGGTATCC
>VZSR01000205.1:2881506-2901500 GCA_013398615.1 Brachypodius melanocephalos
GGGGGTCTCTGTGGCTCGGTCGCTGGAGGCGGTGCTGAAATTACCGGCTTTGAAGAACCTGTCTGCAAAGTTTCGTCCAATCGTTTCAGGCTTTCCGCTTATTCCCTGTTGTAACTAAATACCGCTGTAAGAACAGCTGAAGTCCTTTGTTGGAAATGTGTGATCGCAGTCTCTACAGATCTGGCTACGTTGGTTCTCTCTTGAATTTGCAATCTCCAGATTCCTTTTATTTTCCTAATTTGCGGGCTAATGGCAGTCAATTGGCGGCTCTGCCCACCATTTCCTACCCCCGGAGCTCGATCCCTTGGACTTGCTCAAGTTCGTGCGCAGCCCAGCCGCAGAGCCACGCGTTCGGCGGCGCGGCGCAGCCTTACCTCCCCGGCTCCGTTCCAATCAACATCAGCTCCAACGGCAACAAGGAGTGCCTGGAAGACAACAATAAATATTACGCCCACGATACGAGCTCCAAACAAGAGGAGAGATGCAGGCAGAGGCAATCTTTTGCAAATGACCCAACTGTTACTCACACAAACAACTTAAAGCCCGTAAAGTATGACCACTCGAGCCTGCAGAGAAGTTTGCATGGCTCGGCTACACTTTTTGAAGTGAATTCCTGCAATTCAAGCTTAAAGGAGGACATCAAGAATCCCGTCAACTTGAACCTGACAGTTCAGCCCGCAGCAGTCCAGTCATGCCTCAGACCTTCAGTGCAGGATGGTATGCCTTAAATATCTCGCTTTGGTTAGAAGCGACCTAGCTATATCTTCTTTCTAAGAGATGCCTGTAATTACTATGTAACCCTCCCTGTAACTCTTTCGGAACAAAAATCGCTTAATCTGACTCGGAGGTTAAATAGAAATTGTGCTGTCAGATGTGCTTTGCCCAATTTTCCGACCTAGTTTGGCTCTGATATCTAGCGGGTTTGGTTTTTTGGTGGTTTGGGGGTTTTTTGTTGGGGTTTTTTTCCCATATTCCTACATTTGCATACCCAGACTTGATCCACTAAATTATCGACGTGTTTGTTGTAGGTTTGCCTTGGTGTCCCACCCAGGGGAGATCAAGAAAGAAACGGAAACCATACACAAAACAACAAATTGCTGAATTGGAAAACGAGTTTCTCCTCAATGAGTTTATTAACCGACAGAAGAGGAAAGAACTATCAAACAGACTGAATTTAAGCGATCAGCAAGTTAAAATTTGGTTTCAGAACCGGAGGATGAAAAAGAAAAGAGTAGTAATGAGAGAGCAGGCTCTTTCTATGTACTAGAGCATAGTCCGCCCGTTCCTGCATGAACTTCTGCCCGGAGTGTTCACCCCTAGAGTAGAGCGTACGCGCCAGTGAAACGCGGGGAATGTGTCTTTTTACCATTTAAACCAAGTTCTTGATACGCGTAGGATCCCTGCGTAAATAGGCAATGCTGAGTTCTTAGCCAAGATGAAGAAGACGAGCAGGACCAGCACGGAAACATGTATTATCAGCTTTTTACCTTTCTTTCTCCATTTATATAGATTTTCTCCTGCGTCCTACCCTCTCTTTCCCCGGAGAACAAGCGGTGCTAAACTAAGATCGATTTCTTTTATCTGTATGTAAGCATCATTTTGCAGCAAAATAAAGGAATAACGCCTTGTAAAGACGTCAGTTCTGTGAGTCCCGGCTGCTCCCTTCATCTGCTGCCCTGCCCGCCAGGGCGAGCCTGCGGCGCCGGCTTGTTTTGTGGTTTGGAGTAACCTGCTTGAGCAGCGATGGGGAAAGTGGTTAGCAAATAAACCTTTTTCTTTAGTCCTTTTTTTAAATTTTTTTTTCCCCTTTCCATCCTCCCCCCGCCAGCCCCGGGAGCCGCAGATCCGACGGCAGCCCGGGGAGAGCGCACGTGACCCCCGCGCAAGGCCCGCACGTAACCTGAGCACCGGCTCAGCGGCGGCCGCTCGGCTCCGCTCCGCTGCCGCCCGCCCGCCCCGACGGCACAGCACGGCCGGGAGGATTCCGCGTGCCCGCCGGAGGGGCCGCCGCCTCCGGGCCGCGGGCAGGGCTGCTCCGCGGGCAGGGCCGGGAGGTTCCTCCCTCGGTAAAAGCGGCCCTGCGCCCCTCGCCGTCGCCAGCCGCCTCCGGGGCAGCGCGGCCGCGCAGGGGCCGTGGAGCCGGGCGCCGGTGCCTCCCCAGGTGGCCGGGCCGGGCCCTGCCCTTCCAGCGCTCCTGACTTTGGCCTTGTCCAAGCGCTGCCCCCACAGGCGAGAGACAGCGGGAAGTGCCGGGGCAGAGGCCCAGGCTCGGCGCGGCTGGGGGGAGGCTGGGGCCCACGTCTCATCCCGAAGTGCTGCAAGCACAAGAGTCGGGTCAGCACGAAGATTTTGGTGGGACTGTTCGTTTCACCAGTCAGTCCCCATGGCCATTTCTTTTGAGATTTTTATGAGCGAGAAGTGAGAATCGGTTCGGGGTTTTGCCCAGATATAAACCTCGGAGGATAACGCAACCAGAGGGGCTGGTAGCCGTGTCTAAGCCGTTCGATCAGTTTTGGGACGAGAATGAGATCGATTTCCCCCGCATCTTGATGAGAGAATTTCTCTGCCGAGAGGTGCCAGCCTCTGCAACACCAGAGCAGTCAGACCGGCCAGAGCTCCAGGGCCTGACGAAACTACACACTGCCCTTAGTCTGATACCTCAGAATATGAATTGTAAAAGAAAAATCTCACGGATTTTTAGGTCCATATTAAAATGCCTTTTGGCTGGAATTTCCACCTAAGTCTTCGTTTCTCAACGAAGACCGTTTCCACACCTCCCAACAGTAATGATAATTAGGCAGGCGGAGGCTGCCTTCTTTTCTGGCATGTAAAATAGGCTCAGATATAGTTGTTCGTGGCGTACACAAACAGTCTAAACAACCGCAAGGAATGGCACAAAGCTGCTACCTGCTTACACGGGGCTATAGCCTTCCCGAAGGTAATAAACCCATTATTTCATAAAGAATTGTATTTGAACTTCCCCCTACTCACTCCTTTGCTTGCAAGTACTGCTCGAGAGGGCACGGTAGTCCAGATGATTTTGGAGATAAATCCCGGATGCAGAGATGCAGCCATTTTCCCGAAAGCTTTCCAGAGAGCCCCAAAGGTAACGCTTGGGTGGTGTTTCGGGGGGAGAAGGAAAACCAGCCCAAAGCATTTGTCACCACTCTTACCGCCCGCATTGCCCAATGCAGACAAAACCCTACATCGCTCATGGCGGGATGCTGCCTGTAGGAAAGCGGGGACGAAGCCCCGCCGGGTGACAGCTCCCTGGGGGCAAGGGATGCACACCTAGCCATCCACAGCCACAGGAACCACTCCTGGGTTCCTCCAAATCTTCGATACGTTCAGCCTCTGTGCTGGGAGTTGACGCATTGCGGACAATGAGGGTCTCTTCATCCAGTGGCATTTCCTAATTAAAAAAACTAGGAGCAACCCCAATGATGCAAGCCAGGAGAAAAGCAAAAACCAGATAAAGCCCCTTTTCTTACTCTCCCCTGGAACACTACTCAGACAGCTACAGTCCATGAGAAATTGACCCCTTAAGCTGTTCTTTCCTATCTTACTCCTCCTTAGTACAACCCATCCCTTTATTACATGGGCGATGTGAAATCCGAAGAGGAACCTCGGGTGAAAATATGTGAAAGGCGATATATTATTTATTAAACGCATCTGATCCACGATGATGGCTTATTGTGAAGCTCCTAGTCTAAATCGCCTACGGAAAGAGAAAAGACAGAGGAGGTAGGATCTAAATTGCGATTTGTTGAGAAATTCTGTGTATTGTGTGTCTCTGTATGTGCCTGTGTGTCTATAGATGCACTAATTTCCGCAGTGTCCGTTGTGTGTAACCGTGTGTGCACCCTCAGACGTGCGTGTTTGTGGGCTCGTACTGTGCACAGACACATGGGCGCTAGAAAATGGTGCATGATTTCACCCGTGCCCATACTCCAGGTCTCATCCCTTCCTCTGAAGCAGGGGGCGAGGACTGTGGTTCGGACGTGGGAAGGCATACACGCGTGGCAGAGCTGCAGACGCGGGGCGCGCCCTGCCTGTGCGGCTCTGCCTGTGCACACCCACCCGAGCTGCCCCCTGGGCACATGTGTGCACAGGCGTGTGCGACACGCCGGTTGGGCGTGCAGGAGATGCACCCGAGTGAGGTGGATGTACTCCACGCCCTCCGGCTGGATTATTTTGGGTGTCTTGTCAGGTGCCCCCTGTACCGGCTTTGCGGGTGTGTGCGGGGCGGGATGGAGCAGCGGGCACTCGCTTGCTGCGCCCACTCCCGCGTCCCTCCGCAGCATGCGGGCGACGGTTCATCCCTTTATTTTCTCAAACATAAACATCTTTGCATTTCCACCGCAGCCTAAACGTGATAAAGCCCTTCGAGGAAGCTCTCCATTCCTCCTCTTTTGATAAGGCTGCAAACGCAACTTGGTTTGTTGGGAACGGCTCTGGATGCCTTTGTGCTTCCTAAAAGAGCATAAATAATTAAAGTTTAGCAGAGAGGAAAAGCTTTCTTGCAGAACTGTAGTGGCAATAAATGAAATGACTCAGAATCTCTTCTCCAGTCGGTTTTTACGAGAGCTGCCAGACAGTGTCTGTTCACGTTCTCCAGATACTAGGGGCGCCATAACAAAGTTAAGGTCAAGTTAGTGTCTTATCTTGGGTGGCACAAAAATACTGCATCTTCTCCAGCCGGACCGGGTGTATTTTTAAGCCCAAACGTTACGCAAGTCGCCTTAATTTCCACGGAGAGCATTTGGAAATGTGTATCGGACCTGAATACTTGGTGATTCCAGGCAACGATTGCAGATGTTTCAAGACGCCTAACGGTAAAGTATTCGCCTGACTGTGTACATGATGTGCATTTATGTTTCGATGCTATTTTATCTGCGTAAGGGAAAAAAGGAAAAAAAAGGGGGGAGTGTGTGTGTTTGGGTGTTATTGTAATGCTCAGTACTGGGCTGGGACCCACCCCAGGGTGAAAACGCTCTGGCAGGCGGGGACCCCAAGCTCTGCCTTATTCCAGTGGGGTCTGTGCTGTGATATTGGTCTCACATTTCTCAAATTAGATCGTTTCTTAAAGGACTGTTTCCTAAAAGGGCTTTCGTACTAACAAATCGTCGCCATGTCTTTGAACTTGAATTAGTTGAAACCGGTTGGCTCCTGCGCCAAAATTTAATTGATGCTAGGCTTGTTGCATCGAAAAGAAGGTGAAATATTCTGGCTAAGCCGCACTTAGTTGTTTGAACGGTAAAGAAAATGAAGCTGCATAGGTTTCCAGAACCATCTCTCTTGACGAGATAGGCGATCAGAAACCTTGGGGGAGTGGGGGGGGGCACCGTCCAAACGGAGCCCTGCCCTGCTTTGCTGCAAGGTCCAGGGTAATTAGTGACACAGGAGCCATTTTAACTCCGCAGACATAATTTTTGGGAGGTTGTTTTTCTGTTGCAGCAGAACCAAGAGGGCTCGAAAGCCGATTGAGGGAGGGAATGGTGGTTCTGTGCTTTGATTTCTAGTGATAACTTGCAACTTGCAAGAGTCTATCTGCTGTGTGCGGAACAATGTGTGGCGTTTGAGTTGTTTTGCGAATGAGGCATCGAAGAAAAAAACAAAAAAACAAAAAAAAACAACCCCCCCCAACATCTCCCCCGCCCCCAACTGTACAAAGAAAAGAGAAAAGGAGAGAAAGAGGCGGCAGTGGGGATGTGTTAAGAATGAGCTCCATAATATCTGCCTGGCTTTGGTCTTATTTTTAGAGAGGGCGAGCTGGGCTGCGGCATGGAAGCCCCTTGGGTAGCCCTGGACTGCTCTGAGGAGCCAGGGGATGCAGGAGGGGCCGTGGCGGTGGCGGCGGCGGGGCGGGAGGCAGGGTGCGGGGCGCAGCCCGGGCTGCGGGGCTCCCGCCCACGGAGCTTCTCCTCATCGCGTAGCCGGGGGTGAGCAGAAGGCTCCTGCAGCAGCAGAGCCGAGTCCTCAGCGGGCACGGCCGCCTCGAGGAGCCGGGGAGCCCACGGGCCTTCTCCTCGCTTGCCCGGAGCGCTGTGGGCCGGGTGCCCACCTGCCGCTTGCTCTGGGACCTGGAGGCTGCCTTTGTGGAGGTGATGTGGGGCCTGCCGACTTGCCGGAGCCTCCGCCCGGGGATTGCTGGGGTGTCTGGAGGCGGCCGTGCTCGGCCTGGGGAGCTCGCCCAGATACCGGGTTTATTTGGAGAGCGAAGTGTGGTGGAGATAACCTGGCTATGCTGTACAGTAGCGGAAAAAACCCATTCCCATAGAGAGCTGGCAAAGATTTCTGGAATGAGGAATCAGTCGAGTACAGGGCTATTGCTGGCGTGTATGCTTTATTCTCCTCTTTTTTCAGCCTTTGCGGCCCTGTTTGTGCTTGTCTGTATAAAATCATATTTCAAGGAAAAAAGGAAAATTGGCAAAAATGAGCCCTCAAATGCAGGGCGGGAGAGGGGCTGGCGGCTCCCGTGCGTGTCGCCTGCTCCCAAATCTTGCTTTTCCCTTCCAATGAAAATGAACATTTTGGTGGGAGTTGGAGGCAGGGGAACAGAGGTCACTTTGTCTACTGCTCTGCTTCCCAAGGAAACCGTGCTTGGTGGACTTATTTTCCTGCCCTAGCCCTCTGCCTTACAGAGAGCTCGCAAGCATCTCCCTTTCGTAAATCCAGCTGCTGAGAGATGTTCTGTTTGCGTGTTTCTCATTTCAGTTTGGCGCCCTGACACAAGTGCGCAGTGTTTGGGCTTATAAGCGAGGGAAAACGAGGTGATCGAAACTCAGGCTTTGAATTTCGTGACCGGTTTTGATGCCAACTGTGGATTGCTGGAGCCGGGCGGGCAGATCCGGTCGTACACTCGAATGTGTGAATGGGACGGCTTTCCTGAGTGAACCATCACCCACCCGCTCATCATCTGCTTGAGCGGCGGCCGGAGAGTATCGCTAAGGAGGAAGCGATCACGTTTCCGAGCCGGGGGTGCCCGTCCGTGAGCCCCCGACCCTCGCTCCGGGGGCTGCCTTCCCCGACGGTGGCAGCGCTCCCCCCTCGCTGCCCGGGGAGGCCGGGCGGAGATGCGGGCGGGGGGCTGCGGGCCGTGGGGCTCCGCGCCGGGCGCCGGCGGTGGGCAGGCGCCTTCCCGGGCGGCGCGGCCCCAGGTGATCCGCACCACCTACGTGTATCTCACATCGCTTGGTGAAAGGATGAGACTTAACACCGGCTATATTTGTACAAACGGCGCGCTCGCCTCCCCGTGCTGGGAGGGCTCTTTGGAGAGATCTTAGGAGCCTTTCCGAGGGGCTGATATAGATATAAGGACATTTCTACATCGCGTCACGTGACATAATTACCACTAGAATCAATCAAGATGAATTGCACGTCAGCACACGGTGGGGATTTTTTCTTAGTTGATCCTGTCCAAACCCTCTTGTGCAATAGATGGATCTTGTTCAATGCATCGAAGCCTCCTGGTTGCTTGCAATCGCAAAAAGGAAGACATGACTGAGTTTGACGATTGCAGTCACGGCACATCCAATATGTATCTGCCAGGGTGCGCCTATTACGTCTCACCCTCAGATTTCTCGACGAAACCCTCTTTTTTGTCTCAATCGTCGTCCTGTCAAATGACTTTTCCTTATTCTTCTAATTTACCTCATGTTCAACCTGTACGCGAAGTAGCATTCAGGGAATACGGATTAGAGCGCAGCAAATGGCAGTATAGGGGCAGTTATGCTCCTTATTACTCAGCTGAAGAGGTGATGCACAGAGACTTTCTGCAGCCTGCGAACAGGAGGACGGAAATGTTGTTCAAAACGGACCCTGTCTGCGGCCACCACGGACCGTCTCCCGCCGCCTCCAACTTCTACAGCTCGGTGGGGAGGAACGGCATCCTGCCGCAAGGCTTCGACCAGTTTTACGAGACAGCTCCCGGACCCCCGTACCAGCAGCACTCCGAGAGCGAGGGAGACGCGGAGAAGGGCGACTTGAAAGCCCAGAACAGCACTTGCAGTAAAACACCTTCCAGCCAGGAGAAGAAAGTGACACCAGCAAACAGCGCCGATTCCCCTTCTGGTGAGGCTGTTGCAGAGAAGAGCAACAGTTCAGGTAGGTATCAGTAGTAAATTGGGGGCAAGAGTACAAGGCCAACACTTTGTCAAGCCGCATTTTATGTGCAATTTTATAAGCATCCAAAGGATTTTATATATCCTATAAGATTTCCTTTACCGTTGTAAAGCGTGTTTACGATAGGAAACCAATTTAGGTGGGCTTAAGGTATTCTTGGAAGAGGATATTAATTGTTATTAAATTGTTGATTCGTCGGAGGGAGACGGAGAGATTTCGCAGGTAGTGCTCAGAGCTGCCTTCGGTTCAGAGCTTAAGATCTTCGTTTGTTTGGGGCGGGGGGTGTGTGTGAGAGGAGTTTGAGAAACTTGGAATTTTTCCAGCCCATTTAAATATCTCTCTGTATTGCACGAAGAGCTCTCTTTTAAGGAGAAGTTGGGAAATATTAGCTTTTTTTGCTAAGTCACCCGGAGATTATAAGCGTCAGGAATATTTTTGAAGTGTTGAGGGCTGCTTTACAGGCAATGGGATATTATCAAAGTCTCTGATCAAATCCTAGCTGAGCATGTTCATAGCAACAGCCTAAATCAGTTTCTTCTCTCCTGAATTTCAGCAATTCCCCAGCGATCAAGGAAAAAGAGGTGCCCCTACACCAAATATCAGATAAGAGAACTGGAACGGGAATTTTTCTTCAACGTGTACATAAACAAAGAGAAGAGACTGCAGCTGTCCAGAATGCTCAACCTCACTGACCGGCAAGTTAAAATCTGGTTCCAGAATCGAAGGATGAAAGAAAAGAAACTGAACAGAGATCGACTCCAGTATTTCACAGGGAATCCCTTGTTTTGAAAAAAAAAAGGAAAAAAAAAAGAAAAACAAAGAAAAAGAATAAAGAAGAAAAGAAGAAAAAAAAAATAAAAGAAAAAGAAAGCATGAGAACAAGAAGAAAGAAGAAAAGCAAAGAATATATTGGTCTCTCTGACCTACCATCTGAATGCAAAAGTTAATTTGTTTACTTGACACATCCACCCTGCGGAACTCAAAGTTTCATTTTCATGTGCAGCTCCCCACACTGAATGGCCACTGGAGATTTCGGGGCTTGGCGGAGCAGATTCCTGCTAAGGGGAAACTAGAGTAAATCCAACTGTCCACTCTCGAGGGTTTTTCGCCAAAGGTGCTTTTTTTTCCTTTCCCACAGTACCAGCAATGGACCTGCAGTGTGTCTGGTAGTGGTTGCTTACAATTCATTGAGTTCGGGGGGGCTCTGTTGTTGCTTTTGAGCTAGGATAACACTTTCCTCCCTTTAAGTGAATGCGGTTTATTTAAGAGATGGTAAATGTACGCTCGCTATATACAAAATATATATATATATAAGTTTCTATTGTCATCCAAAAGCATGGGCCACTGTCTTTTTCATGTGAATAAATGGTTTCTAGTAAAGTTAAGGTTATAACTTCCGTGCACTGTATGGATATCCATCTCCGAAGGATCCTAACCTTTTCCAGGCTAGAGCCAAGTTCAGTTAAATAATAACGTGAGGAAGCCTAGTCGGGTTATTTTAAAAGCATTTAAATTAAGTAATAGTTCAGATGCCTGACTCTCCCTTTGTAGGTATGCGTACCTTCCGCGCTCGCTGTGAGACAGAGCCAACATGGCTGTCTGCAGACCATCACTTCTGATGGTGCTACCATTACTATAAACAACGAAAAAGGCTTCTCATTTAACTGGTCAGGCTCCAAATAAGCCCAGAATCTCCAACGTCAATGACTGTTTACTTGTTAGTGAAGAGCAAGGCAGAAAGACCGAGGGCTCCAAGCGAGTCAGACAAGAGGGAGCTATAAACAATTGGCACTGGTCGGGGGAAAAAAGAAAAAAGAAAAAAAAAGAAAAAAAAGAAAAAAAGAAAAAAAAAAAAAAAAAAGAAAGAAAAAAATGGAGGGAAAAAAAGGGGGAAAAAAAAGAAAGGAAAAACCACCCCAAACCGAAACCACAAAACCACCCCCAACACTTTAGGGAGCAGAGGGGTGGTTCTCTTAAATGTGATTGCCGGGCAGGGCGAGCGGAGCGCGGCGCTGGCGGGGTTGAGCTCAGCGCGCTGCTGGCCGCGGCGGGGCCCGCCGGGGGCCGGCACCCGGAGGAGATCCGCTCCGCTCCTCGCCGCTTTATCTTGCGTGACCTGGCTGGGCTGTTTACAAAACCTTGAACTGTCTAGACAACACCATAAAACCCGAGGTTCTAAACAGCTTAATTGGGTTATATTATACACCTTCTGGTGGGCGAAAAAGAGATTTCCGCAATGTGCAATAAAAGCGACGAGTGAGAAAAGAATTTGCCTTTTTTGAATAGGACGAGGTGGCTCTCGCTACGCTCGCAGGCAGGGAAGGCAAAAGTGCCAACTAAGTCAGGAAAAGAAGAAGAATTCAAAAAATAGAGAAATAGAAGAGGAGGGAGGCATGACTAAAAAAAATTTTTAAAACACTTTAGCAAGAAAACATAAGTGTATGCCTTTGAACTTCCAAAATGTCAAGGTCATCACCTTTAACCTTTCTGAATAATTAGGCGCCTTAAGGTTCCTCTGTTATTTTCAACCACCACCCACTCTCTCTCTGTCTCACTCTTTCCCTCCCTCCCTCGCTCTCTCTCACACACACACAGAGCCACACACGCACCTTTTACCACATAGCTGGCCATATTAGCAAATGCATCATAACGCAAAGAAAATCTCGGCTGGGTCGAGGTGAGCTCTCGGCGTCGTGCAGTGAACGTGCCCTGCTCCAGTCCCTGCCAGCTGGAGCACAGGGGGCTCCTCACTTCCCTCTCTTTCTCTTCCGCGCCCTTGGGAATTCGACCCAAAAATCTCTTTTTCCTTTTCCTTTTTCTTTTTTTTTTCTTTTATTTTTTTAGCTCATAAGAAAAAGAGGGGTTTGCTTAGAAAAGATTTTTTTTTAAAAAGGGTAGGAAATGTCTCGTAATTTAGGGAGAAAGGCGGTATTTCTATGCAGTTTCCCCACAAAGCCCATTAATTAGAAACGCGTGAAGTCACGGGGAATTCCTCACGGCATCTTGCCTGACCTTCTAGCAAAATTCTCTCGTGTCTCCCGATCCTTAATCCACAGGGCGAGAACGAGTCGTTCGGTTTTCGGTTCCCTGCAGCGCTTTAACAGCCTATCTCAGCGTATTAATACGCCTTCAAAATGCCGAGACACCGCAAAAGCGGGCCGCGGAAACCGAAACACCGTAGCGCTAATCTCGCATAAATGCTCAGTGATAGCGGTGTTAAGTTTCTATTTAAAAAGAAAGGAAAAAACCCACGACTGAGGGCGAATTGAGCTGAGGAGAAAGAGCCAGGGAGGAGAAAATTCCCGGTGTTTGGCGGGTAGCGGCCACAGGAGGGCGCGCCCAGGCGCTGCAATGCCGCAGCCTCCGCTGCTCCAGTCTTCTCCCCCTAATAATAATTCCACTGCTAATAAAATATCTAATATATAAGTAACGATAAGATTTCAGGGCCTTCCAAATGAGAAAATAAAGCATCAAAAAGATTTATTAAACAAATAACCCATAACCGTGACGTGCTGGAGAAATATGCCACTTTAAAAGGATTTTTTTTGGTCGTAATCTTTTATAATGCATCCGAGCTTTACAAAAAAAAATCCCATAATTTTAAGAAAGAAAAAAAAATCAAACCCCAAAGATATTCAGAATTCGTTCCCTAGAACGAAAATCCATCTACTCTTTTAAGGACAACCTTAACGCGGGTGGAACAAAAGTAATATAAAAAACATGCATTTCCACAATTTATCTTAGATTCTTACTCGAGGATTTTCTTAGATAAACCTCTAGGTACAGAAAACACAATGTTAAAAACGTATTTTATTTAAGGGCGAGATTAACATTAGCTCCCGAGAGTGCTTATTTTTTCAAAGAAAGAGAGAAAGACTAAAGAGAAAAGGAGATATTTTTAATATCCTAACAGCGCCTTGCCAAGGCATTGCTGAATGAAATCCCTCTCTTTAAAAGTGCTGTGGAGGTCTATTAAAATGAAAGTAGAGCTTACAGAATTAAAGTGAATCTTATGAATTTCTTGGATGTTCTCCAGCAACCGAGCATGTTCTGTCTTTCTGAGATTTTTTTTGTTGTTGTTTTATATTTTTTTTTTCCTTCCAGTGTGCACTTCTGGTCAGAACCTGAGGAAAGAAAGGGTTTCACTGCTTTCTACTTATTTGCAAAATTCATCGAAATCTATTTCATGTTGGCTTAGCCATATTCCGCATTTTTGAAATCCCAGTCTCTTGTGAACGCATTTGTTGGCACTTTGTCTGCTGGATTGTTGGTGTGTGGTTTGTTTTTGTTTTTTTTTTTAGAAGTTCATTGTTAACACTTTCCTAGAAATAGCCTTTCTGTCGGTAATAAAAGGGCATTGTACAATCCAAAATCCTTGGGATCCCTGACGCCAGAGGTAGCCCTTGCAGGCAGAGCCGTATCCCGGAGGAAGATGCCCTGGTCTTTCGGTGGACATACGCTTTCCTAGGGGAAAATGTTTAGCGAAGTTTTTGTATTTGTTTTTCTTGGCATGAGAGGGCTCCTTGCGAGAGTCCACACCGACCCCGAGCCCATTAGGCTTCATACGAGGTGCTTTAATCCCTCGCAATTACAGTGAGGCCGAACTCAGAGAATGTGAACGGGTGATGGGAGCCAGGGTGCGCTGTTAATTTTGGAAAATTTTATCTATATACCAGAACATAGAAATGCCGCTTTCTTCCTTTTTTTTTTTTCCTTTTTTTTTTCTTTTTAACCATTGTGTACATGTGATGATTCTGTGCGAGTCTGTAACTTCTTCTATTTTTCCTTTTTACCCCTTTCTCAGTTAAATTACTCTAGACAAAAAAGATTGTGAGCTATTTCCAAATGTCTTTGGACTTGTCCTTAACGTAGAACGAAAAGGGCATTTGCTTATTTTCCGATTAAAACATAAATGCGGCAGGAATCTGCCGAAAGATAAATGTGCAGCACAAACACCGAGGCTGAAGGCTGCACCGGCCACTAATATACACTCTAAAATCTCATCACACTCAGGCACTTCTGTGTCCACAAAAATATGGAAATACAATAGAAGTCCGGGTGTTTAGGGCGAAGTTGAGCATATGGTCAGTGCTACTGTGCGATCCATAAGCTCAGAAGTAACATCTTTGAAGAAAAGATCAGCGTGCTATTTTGTTTATTTCATAGGCTTTCATATTTAGAAAAAAGCATCATGTCATCAACACGTCCTGTCTGTCCCCTAACCTCGGTCAAAAAAAAAAAAAAAATCTAGAGAATCTGAGCCCTCAGCCCAGACGCCGACTCTTTCCATGAAAATACGGCACATAGAAATCTGGGCAACGTGACAATTGCTTTATTAAAAGAAGAAAGGACACAATATCGTAGCCAATTTTTTTTCTTAAATAAAACTATTCTTCAATGTCCCTGCAATATAACAGCGTGGCATAAAATATATAGTCCACGCGTTTAAAGGCACCCTAAATAAAATGGTGAAATCAAGTAATTCAAAGGAAATTTGCTAAAAGCTTCCCGGGTTCCAGCCTATTTTAAAAACGAGATATTTCTCGCAATACCTTTGCTACTGAAGGCATCTGCAAAATATCTGGCTTCTTTCGTACCCCTCTCCCATCCCCCCCCACATAATGAGACACAAACACAGCAAATTGCAACTATGAGAATGCCCGGCACAGCCGAGACAAAAACATAATCATATCACCAGTAATAAGGTTCAGGGAGATAAGGCAGTGAAAATTAAGCCCTGCTGCCACGTCTGGTAACCTCCAGTTTTTAGCTCTGACATTTGCTAGAGGAGAAAACTGTAATGTCCACCTATGCTTTATTACAAACAGTAATTTACATCTGCATGGACCCATTGGTTGGGACATTTTTTCACCCTCGTTCGGAAAAATATGGGGCTCTGAGAGCAAAACCTTTATATTAATGTAGATTGTATATCTCATTTATTGCACAATATTGATTTATTTATTAATGTTAATTACTTTATTCCATTTTAATATGATTTAAAACAATACTGACATTAAATGCCCAGAGCCTAAGTCCCCAGTTCCCCAATGGCTCTCGCATGTTTATTCAACTTCTATTTACATCAAACTGAAACTTTCTACTGTTCATTTTCAATAAAAAGTTGCTGCCCGTTTTTAAACCCCTCATGATTTACCGTGAGCGAAGGGTCTTATGGAGCCGTTTGCCAGTCCTGAACGCAATATTTAAATTATTATAATCACAACAGACATCTGAGTTTCCGTGTAGTGACATGCATGAAATTAATATTTTCAATTACAAAAAATCAAAGAGCCCTCATGTCTAATCAAGAGCCCAGAATTCAGCTCCTCCAGCAGCAGCAGCAACTGCAGCAGCAGCAGCGGCAGCAGCGAGGCCGGCGTGTAAAGCAGCTCAGCATTTGCTTATTGTTTTAACTTTAGTGTTGGGCGAAACCCGCCGCAAACCTCTGGGCTGATACTTTGAGCCGGGATATTTCTGGGACCCCTTTTCTTCCAGTGTAAATAAAGATTATGAAAGAACCATTTGATGGGCATAAAATTCCTGATTAGATTTAATAGTCGAGCCTTAAACTGCGTCAAGAAAAATAGTATTTTGTTTCTTTAAACTCCGTGGGTTGTCCAGGCTGTTGTTGAAGAGGAGGAAATTGCTAGAAGGCGAGGCGGGGGGGGGGAACGCGGCGCTCGGAGGGAGCGTCGTGGGCTCCGCCGCGGCTCCTTCCCCGGCGCAGGCGAGTCTTAGCCATGGCTCTGATCATGATCTTACGTGGCCACCGCACCGCAGCGCCCGGCGCTCGGCTCAGCCCAGCCCGCGGCGCCGGCCAAGCGTGCCCGGGGCGGGTAGGGGCTGCGCCAGGCGCAGGGGAGGCTGCCGAAAAGAGCCTGCGAGCAGCGAATATTACGAAGGTAATATTTAAACTCTCCGGCAAGCCAGGAGCTGGAGACTGCAGCTATAAAAGATGCTGGCTCTTAACCTGACAATGATGTTGTATTTGAACAGCTGCGATAAGGTTTTAAAAGGTCTGTCTCATTGCCACCGCGAAATTTTAAATAGGGATGTTGTTTCCAGCAGTCTAAAGTGTACGGTAAAGTACAAAAACATCCAAATGCCAGGAAACAGAGGAAAATTCAAATCCACGCTGGTGGAAAACGCGTGTTTGTGAGTGTGCGAAAGACGCATTTAAATTTTTTAAAAATCCTTTCACGTGCTGCCTGCTCTTGGTGATCTGAAAGGGTGTTTTGATGGTAGAAAGGCCCAAAATAAACAGGCGGATGAGTCCCAAAAAAAAAAATCAACAAGTACTTTGTATGAGTGAGGGTCCTTGACAACATTAGCCCCAGACAAGAAATACTCCACTTTGAAGAAAAAAAAAAAAAAAAAAAAAAAAAAAAAAAAAAAAAAAAAAGGGAAAAAAAGGAAAAAAAGGGGGGGGGAAGAAAAAGAAAAAAAAAAAGAGAGAGAGAGAGAGAGAGGAAAGGAAAACGATAAAGAGTAATAAACAGTTTCTACCGCCACTATTTAAAATGTAGTAGCTGCGGGTGCAAATACGGGTAGAGTAGGAGGAAAAACAATAAAACACGTTTAAAATGTTGAGACGGAAAACTCTGATCTGCCATGTAGACAGTTACTGTTGCCTTCTGTTGGTTGCTTTCTTTGCTGTTTGTTTGTTTTATCATACAGAAGCATTTATCATTCTTATAAAAAATACAGAAAAAGTTGCTTAAAGAAGTTAAAGGACTTGCAGTGAGTGTATGAGTTTCTTCATGTTTTTTGATGACTAACACTACAAAAGGAGAAACTACCTTTTTGATGCTTTCGGTTTGCAGGGCAAGTGAAAAAGCCACTTTTTTTTTTCCTTTTTTTTTTTTTTTTTTTTTTTTTCCTTTCCTCCCCAGGCGGTCGGGAGAGAGCATTGTAAAATAATTTTAGGAATGTAGCTTCCCTATAAAATTCGAGTTATGACAAAAGTCCACCTTTTAATATTTGACGATTTGTGTTAAAACAAAAATTGACCTTCTCGGTTAGCAGCTAGAAAAAAAATCAATAGTATAATTTTCAATAATTCATAACGCGAACGCCATTATGCTAAATCTTAACTATTAATCTTATCCTTTACAAAGTCTCGATTGATTTGTTAATAAAATATCTTCCCGTGCGCGGCAACAGAGGGTATAACTCTTGAAAAAGCTTCAGAAGCAAGAAAATTACCGAGTAGCCCGAGAATGTAGATGAGGGTTTTATTGATCGCCCCTGATTCTCCTTAATACGCATTAATAAATCCCGCAACCTTTTGTCCCCGCACTTGTCAGCGGCGGGCCTTTCACAGGAGCCATGGCGGGCAGGCGCGAAACCGCGCCGGGGGTTCCGCGGGCGCGGAGGTTGCGCTGCGCGGCCCGGGGGGGTGGCGCGGGCCGGGCCCGGCCGGTGCCGCAGCGCGGGCGGGCGGCGGGCGGCGGGCGCGGTGCGCTGCGGTGCCGGCGCGGCGGCGCAGGGGGCGCTGTTGACCGCGGCGGGGCGCGGCGGGGCGGCGCGGCGGGGCGCGTCAGCGGCGGGGCGGCGGCGCGCGGGGCGGCGGGCGCTGCCATTGGCCCGCCTGTCATGTGGTCGCGCGGAGGCATCCGCAATTACACGGGAATGTTTTCCTAGAGATGTCAGCCTACAAAGGACACAATCTCTCTTCCTCAAATTCCGCCCCAAAATGTCCTTTCCCAACAGCTCTCCTGCCGCTAATACTTTTTTAGTAGATTCTCTCATCAGTGCGTGCAGGAGTGACAGTTTCTACTCCAACAGCGCCAGCATGTATATGCCACCTAGCACAGACATTGGGACGTATGGGATGCAAACCTGTGGACTCCTTCCGTCTCTGGCTAAGAGAGAAGTTAATCACCAAAATATGGGTATGAATGTACATCCTTATATACCTCAAGTAGACACTTGGACAGACCCGAACAGATCTTGTCGAATAGAGCAACCTGTTACACAGCAGGTCCCCACTTGTTCCTTCACTACAAATATTAAAGAAGAAAGCAATTGCTGCATGTATTCCGATAAGAGATCCAAACTCATTTCTGCAGACGTCCCTTCCTACCAGAGGCTGGTGTCTGAATCATGCCCCATTGAGAACCCCGAGGTTCCTGTCCCAGGATATTTTAGACTGAGCCAGACCTACGCCACTGGGAAAACCCAAGAGTACAATAATAGCCCTGAAACGAGTTCAACTGTAATGTTACAGTTAAACCCTCGCGGCAGCTCCAAACCGCAGATATCTGCTCAACTTCAGCTGGAAAAGAAAATGAATGAAAGCCCGAACAACCAAGACAGCACCGCTAAAGTCTCTCAAGTGGAAAGTCCCGAGCCCAAGTCCACGTTGCAAGAGGAGCGGAGCTGTCTGCCCGAAGGCTCCGTGTCCAGCCCAGAAGTCCAGGAGAAGGAGAGTAAAGGTCTGTATTACCGAGTTTAAGCCGTGCCGTGGTGTAACTCCAACACGCCAGCACCATAAAGCACGCTCGAATATACTAACGAGCATCACAGCCATCACATTTAATACTAAGGAGTATCGGGCTGCAGGTGCTGTCTCTCTGAAGATTTTGGCAGGCAAAAATGCTACACAAAACGGTCCAAAGATTTTCCGTAGAGATCTGCCTCTCCCGTGCATGCAGACAGCCTCTGTGATGCGGGGAATATAGCCGTGTGCTCCGTAAAGCGCTGCAGCAGCCAAAAGCAGCCCCATACCTCTAAAAAAAGCAGGTCTGGAGGTTGCAAAATACGAGCAGCTCAACTTTTCTCTCGTAGTATTTCGCCTTTTTTTTTTTTTTTTTTTTTTTTTTTTTTTTTTTTTTTTTTCCACTGAGCCTTGCTGCGGTTTGATTGCATTTAATGTTAATTACGATCCTCTTAAAATAGGTGAGGAATAGGTGCTACCAGGCTGGGTAAAGTTGGAAAGAAATGCACAATGAAAGCAGCAGCCCGCTATCTGCCTGGTCCAAGGGTAGAATATTTCAATGTTGTGCTTTAGATAACCCTGGGTTGGTCTCCAAAAGTGCACCAGTATTTTGAAATGCTTTTGAAAGCTGTAAGTGATGGCACTCTGATTTTATTTTTCTTTTTAAAGAGCGCTAACGCCTTTCTTTCGAACGGCGTGTATCGAAGAATCCAAAACGAGAAATTTTCTGCTATCAAAATGTACTTTGCAACCTCTAGGTCGATTTTTACCCTCTGTGTGCATTGAGAATTTCTTTATCTGAATTATATTTAGTAGCCCAGGTCTAGCTTCACGTGAGGTAGATTTCTTTCTGGTGGGGAAAAGAAAACCTTAAGGGGAAATGAAAAAAAAAAAAAAAGCAGGACAGGGGGTCGTAATTTCTTGTATATAATTTTGTCTGGGAAATGTCTATATCTGTTTATAGGTGTGCTTGCGTGATTCAGCTGATATGTGTGGGGATGCTGCTTCAAAATACAGTGCGAGTCTATCTTGTGTTTGGAATATTTTCGTGGCAATTGTCGTGGAAGCCCGAGTCGGCCATGGCGAGGCTAGACGCGTTAAGATGTGTCCATGGGGCGGATGGCAGGTTAAATATTGTTGAAATGTTAAACGCCGGCCGAAAACTCGAGAGCCCCTTACTGGCAGGAGCAGGAGAGCGGGGTGGCCGCAGGGCAGGGTGCCGTGCTGGGGACAGGCGAGCCCAGCCTGGCAGCAGGTCCCCTCACTGAGCCCACACCTCACCCGAGCGGTGTTTAATGCCCACATCCACCATATCTGCCAGACACTGCAGAGGAGGGGTCATGGCCAAGGGTACACTCTAACAGTCTGAGGTATTTTTGATTTTTTTTTTCTTCTTCTTTGATTTTGATAGAGGAAATCAAGTCCGATACTCCAACAAGCAATTGGCTAACTGCAAAGAGTGGCAGAAAGAAGAGGTGTCCTTATACTAAACACCAAACACTGGAATTAGAGAAAGAGTTCTTATTCAATATGTATCTCACTCGAGAGCGCCGTCTAGAGATCAGTAAGAGCGTAAACCTCACTGACAGGCAGGTCAAGATTTGGTTTCAAAACCGCAGAATGAAGCTCAAGAAGATGAGCAGGGAGAACCGAATCCGGGAACTGACCGCTAATCTGACCTTCTCTTAAACCCTAACCCCGGGGGGGGCACCAGTGAGGAATGGGCACAGCACCACCACTTGATAAAGGCAGGAGAGACTCTGGCAAAACCCGGCATTTTCCAGTTTTGTTTTGTTTTGTTTTGTTTTCTGATAGAATGTGACTCTTCGTCCTTCTTTTAGCGCTGCAAGTGAATATGTATTACTATGATGAGTATATATAAAACCTAGCACGTGTAATTTATTTTTGTTCTCATCGTAATGCAGGGTAACTATTACTGAATATTATCATTTGGTCTTAACTTATTGGAACTGTCGAACATCCAAGCAATGTGACTTTTTCATGTTTTTACTAACAAAATGGTATTTATGTGGGGCTGTTACACGGGCCATAACATTTTGAGTACATTCAATACTTTCAGAAAAGAGTGGGGGGAAACTGTGGGGGCGGGGGGAAAGAGAAGCACATTATAATGTAACTATCCTCTCAAATGAACTTAGAGATTGTCCTTCGTAAAATGGAATATCTCCTTCTTCTCCATTGTAGACATTTCCTTGTGGTGCATATGTGGAATAGTAGTCGTTCAGCAGCAAATTGTCCTTCTTGTGCATGTTCTGTTTGCATGTATAATGCAATAAACTCTGTAAACTACTGCGGTTCCTTTGGTTTTCTACAAATGTTTAAAGCACGGATGCAGGTTGGTCTCCTGATCTTTCTCTATCAGCAACTTTTTGGAGTGGTGTACCTGTTTTTTTATCATATTCTGGTC
>VZSR01000205.1:2906758-2936112 GCA_013398615.1 Brachypodius melanocephalos
CAGTAGAAGTGAAACGTGGTCTGTGTCAGGTATTTCGGGGAATTTTGTCTTGCTCGACAACGTGTTTTTCAGAGTCTCTTGATACTCCCTTCCTCCTTCCCAGACCATTTAGATGACAATATTGTGAGTGCACGTTAGCTTTGGGAACTCTATCTGATGTTAAATGTTTGACATGTTTCTTAAAAGTGATGTAGACTAGATAGTTATTTTGCCAAAATAAAGGTAAGGAAATTAATTATAATTACGGTAATAAAATATATATTAAATTACAGTCGCTTAAATCAATGGGGGTTGCTGTGCTGTCCACGACCTATTAAGAGGAAATCTTTCCCCAAACTTCTGCTTTCTAGGTCTGAATCCTTCGCAATAGACGCCACAGAAAGGCCACGAGCTACTTCCCTCCCACCCTTTAGTGCACTGTTAGGAGGCTGTCTCATCCTTGGAGCCGCTCGCCATAGGCCTAACGCCTCCCGGTCCCCCGGCTAGCCGCCGTCCCTGCCCCCGGTGACTGTTGTACTAATTAAGCACTCCGTGTCTCGAGCTACGGACCTGTTGTAATTGTTGTCAGTTATTACACAATAAAGTCTGCCGTGACCGAACGACAGCGCTGCGGTGAGAGGAGAAATCTGTGCGCCCCTCGCGATGCCCCCTGCGCCGCCGGCCCCGCCGGGCAGCCCCCGCGCAGCTCCCGCGGGCCGAGGGCGTCCGGGCCGGGGCGGCGGGAAGGGCCGGCCGAGCTGGCGACCAGCAGCACCTCTGGCACCTCCCCGAGCGACATTTGCTGCCAGAGGTCAGCGCGGAGAGGCCGGCTAGGTGCGCCCGCCGCCGTGCCGTGCCCGGGCCTCAGGTACCAGCGCTCTTTCTAACATCAGCGATCCCTTGGGATCGGTTAGGGAATACTTCCACAGCAGCCCTCAGGAAGCAAGGAAACACAATGATGCCTATTCGGTTAAACATGGGGTTTATTCCTAGTGTTGCTTTTTTTGTTTTGTTTTGTTTTGTTTTGTTTTGTTTTGTTTTGTTTTTTTTCCCCTGATGCCTCGTTTCTAACCTCTGCTTTCTTTAACTGGGAGGCTGGAAGCTCTGGAGGGGACACGGCTGCTGCCAAACGTTCGGCTTTGTTGGCGAGAGCTCATTTAGCAACGCTCCTCATGCCTTCTGCGTTTATAAACACACATGACTTTATCAAGATAATTGAGATGAAGTTCATTGTAAAAAATGCTTTGTTTAAAGAGCAACCATTAAAATGAAGGACCCGTAAATATTTACGAGCAGTTCGGTTAATTCAAGATTAAGGGGAGAGCTGAGAGACCCGGTGTTGAATGTTTTTTACCTCTTTATTAAAAAAAAAAAAAAAAAAAAAAAAAAAAAAAAAAAAAAGCATGCACTGCCAGAAAAAGGTGTTGCATTGCTTCCCATCCATTGTCGAGAAGATACCTACAATTCTTTTAAAACAGGAAGAACCGTGGTATAATAAAACCATTGAGATGGCTAGACGTCTGGACCTAATGAGTTTACGATATGCTATGGCACTTTTCTTTGAAAGCACCTTATTTTGATGTTTGTGTTTGTTAGGGGGCAAAAAGGCAAAAAAATGCAGACAAACTAGGTCTTAAAACCTTGGACTATAAATTTCAACATGTCAGCATTGGGCCAAGGCAACAGACCCAAAAAAACCCTGAAGGTCACGAAACAGAGATTTTGCAGAGTCCGCTTATCTGTTGAAATGTATTTTATTGGATATTCTACTGCGGTATGATGCCAACCTCAATATTTTCGCAAATACCCATAGAGGGGGATGGTCTGCAACAACACGTAAACAATATTCTTTTACACAAAACTGCATTGTGTAGATTCCAGCAGAGGCTCTGTTAAGAAATTTTCACCAAGAGCACACCATCTTTTTAATATTTTATATCAGGCAGATTGACACATATTACCTTGCATATTTTTTCCTTTTTTGTACGTGTTTTTAATATTGCCTTCATTTATTTCAAAATGGCAGAAAGGAAACCAAACCTCTCGATCGACAAAACGCAGTTCATCCATGGAAATTATTTTTGGTGTCAAATGGAATAATTTAATTCCTACCGGTTGGTTGTGTTAATATATATTTCTACATATGCATAGTCTCGTGCACACGCATTTTACCGAATAATTCACAGGCATGTGTGATGAAGGAGGGGGTGAACAAAGACTCATCTTTACTTTCGTTTACATAAATCAATCCGTAAATACATAAAAGCACGGGCAAACAATACAATACAAAAACGTATAACTCTGGAACTACCACACATGGAGATTTCGTGGTGTAATATGTGGGGAAACATGATCGAAAACGCGATAGCAGTCGTCTTCAAAGCTCAGGCGTCTTTCCTGGCTGCCATGTGTAAACGAGGCACATTCTTTGTATGCAGTTAATTATAGCTCTGGCAAAAAAATAAAATAGGGTCACTAAAATGTGCTAAGAAAATGGCACTGTAAACTTAACGGGGAAAGGAAAAAAAAGATAAAGAAGGGGGAAAAAAAGAAAGAAAAAGGAAGCAACCCAACTCAAAAGCAAAAAGCAAAGGAAGAACCGGTCAGCACTGTGCCCGCCGGTGTTCCGCAGTTTGAATGCGAGTTTCTGGCGAGGCGGCGGCCGGCGGCGGGGCCGGAGGGCCGCGGGCAGCGCGGGCAGCGCGGGGCCGGTCGCTGCCTGCCGCTGCCACAGCGCACCGCCAGAGGGCGCCCGCGCTCCACCCTTGCGCGGCCGCCGCGCCCCGCTCTGCGCGCCCGCGGGCACGGCGGGGATTAACGCGGGGGACGGCGCTGGCGGGATGCACAGGAGGAGGGGCAAGGGTGTCTGGCGCGGATGCGGGAAGCAGCCACTCTCGCTCTGTGCCCCTCCGCAGGGCGAGGCAGTGTCTGCGCGCTGCCGCTCACCCCCCGCCAGGCCCGGCCTCCTGCCATCCTGCTGCTCTCTGGAGAAGGGCTTTTGCTGCTGTCTGTCCGTGTGTGTGTCCCGGGGCCTTCCCACCTCCACTGCCTTTTCTTGGGCTACACGGGAGTCCTTAAGGCTCCGAGAGTTCCTAAAGGCGTGCGCCCGGTCCGCGGGGCGCCTGCCCAGGCAAAGGTGTCATTGTGGGCACAGAGCCCGTCAGGGTGCTTACATGCGGGGCAGCCGGGCTGGGCAGCGAGACAAAGCGAGTTAATCGGCATGGAGGCGTGGGGGTGGTGGAAGAGCGGGGTGTGATGGGGAAGGAGCCTGAGATGTCTTTTATGTAACCACAAGTATTTTCTTGTCAGTTCATATCAGACGGTCACACGTGGCTCTGGCTGGGCCCGTATTGTATTTCACCTGCATTTTTCGTCTCTCTCCGAAATAGGGCGGACTCGAGCTCCTGAGGGTGTCTCTCCGAAAAGCTGATTCCCACTGCAGGACGAAGCAGGAGAGAGAGGACTGGAGACGATGCTTCTTGGGGCACAGGCGCCAGCGGGGGTGGCCGGCCCGAGCGGGGGCAGCGCCGAGCCTGCTGGGCAGCGCTTTTCTTCCTTCCTTCCTCCCGGAGAACAGGGCTCACTTATTTCGGACCGAGTCCCCGAGCGGTGCTAACCGTTCACCCACACATTTTTATTTCCCCCCCCCCTTCCTTTGCCTCGGTAATGACGTCCACCAAGGGTGAAATGATGGAAAGTATATTCATAGGCATGATTTCCATTAAGTATCAATTAACCTGGAGCCTCATCCATGCGTGCAAGGCGTCAAGGGTAAATGTGCATCTCATTTCCCAGCGATCTGCTCGCCTGCAAGGAAATGACCCGGAGGGCCCGTTGGCAAGGGGGGCCCGGCCACTGCAAGCTGCGGCCCTATGGGCACCCCACTGCCCTCGCCCTACACCTCGGAGACCCTGCGATGGGCACGGGCTCCCTCTGAGGGGCTCTGCCCTTGCCGGCCGGCGGTGCAGGCCGCGCTCCGGCCAATGCAGCCTGGGTGAACGGGGCGGCGTCGCCTCGGGCAGCGCGCCCGCGGTTATCGCGCGGATCTGCGCGGCCGCCTCGCCCCTGCGCGGTGGGGGTTTCAGCGGCTCCTAGCGAGCGCACACCGGAGGGGGGAGCGGGGGTGCCGCTGCCGGGGTGGATCCGGGCAGGGCTGGGCCGAGTTGTTTTCTTGCCCGAGGAGCGGCACATGTAAACTGAAGCCAAAAGTCCCCCCTGAGCTCATGAGCGTGTGTGTGTGTGTGTGCGTGCGCGGGCTGCTGTGTGCCTAATAGGAAATAGTAAAAGCAGTGAGGCAGGTCATTTTGGGAGCGATTATAATCCAGTCCTGGTCACCACATACACGGAGAGCAGGAGCGGGGAGCACACGGGCCAGCGACGGCGGCTGCATGAGCGCGGCGTAGAGACACCGGCAGCGGCGGCGGCGGCGGCGTGAGCAGCGCCCCGTGCCCCCGCCCGCCGCTGCCCCCTCCCCGATGAGCTCCTACTTTGTCAACCCGCTGTACTCCAAGTACAAGGTGGCGGCGGCCGCGGCGGCGGCGGCGGCGGGGGAAGCCATCAATTCCCCGTACTACGACTGTCACTTCGCACCCGAGGTGAGCGGCCGACACGCCGCTGCCGCCGCCGCCGCTGCCGCCGCCGCTCTGCTCTACGGGAACGGCGCGGCCGCCGCCGGCTTCCCGCACCCCGCGCCCGGCGGGCCGGGGGGCGGCGGCGGCGCGGCCGCGGACTTTTACCACCCGGCCGGGGGGAGCCCCACGGCCGCCTACCAGCCGCCTCCTCCTCCCCCCGCCGCGCCTCCGCCTCCTGCCCCCTGCAGCGGGGTTACCTGTCACGGGGAGCCCGCTAAATTTTACGGATACGATAACTTACAGAGACAGCAGATTTTTACGACACAGCAAGAGGCCGAGCTGGTACAATATCCTGACTGTAAATCGTCCAGTGCTAATATTGGCGAGGAACCAGACCACTTAAATCAGAGCTCGTCTCCTGCTCAAATGTTTCCCTGGATGAGACCACAAGGTTGGACGCAGTCAAAAATTTGCTTCCATCTCACGTCTGAGTTTGAAACTTTCTTTTCCTCCTCCTGCTTCTTTCTCGCTCACTCTCGCTCCCTGCCTCTGTCTCCCCCACTCCCTACTTCTCCCACCGCGATTCCTATCACCGCCGTGGCTTGCGATAATAAAGGGATGCAGTGAGCAAGCAGAAAGCTCTGCAGCAGGCAGCAACCAGCCCAAGAGTAGGCTTTGAGACGCCCCTCGGACTCTGAGGCGCAGCTGACACGCTCTCCTGTCTCCCGCCGCCGCTGCCTTAACGGGAAGGGTGCGGGGTCGGGAAGGGGTTGGTATACAAGATCATAAAGAAAGTGATCCCGCAACATCCTATGCAGAGGGACCGCTGAGGTGCTTCGTGCGTTTACTATCGCTGTGTTCGTCTTACTCATGTGTAAAACTCTAGACTTCTCTGTGCTCTCTGCTTTCTTTCCCTGCGGTTCTGTGGGGCTTCTCTCGAGGGATTCCGGAGAGAGCGGAGTCCTTGCTGCCTGCTCGCGCCTGTTTTGAACGGCCACACCAACCTCCAAACCCCTATGTTTTTGTTTTAAACAGCAGCGCCGGGTAGGAGGAGAGGAAGACAAACATACAGCCGATTCCAGACTCTAGAGCTGGAAAAGGAGTTCCTATTTAACCCCTATCTGACCAGGAAGAGAAGGATCGAGGTGTCCCACGCACTAGGACTCACCGAGAGGCAGGTAAAGATCTGGTTTCAGAACAGGAGGATGAAATGGAAAAAAGAGAACAACAAGGACAAATTCCCCGCTTCCAGACAGGAGGGAAAGGAAGGGGAGGCAAAAAAGGAAGCACATGATCTGGAAGAAGACAGAGCTGAAGGCCAGACGAATTAATTTTTGCCCCAAATATCTTTGTGAAAGTCAATCAAAAATAACCAGGGCTAAAGCCCAACATCTCGGCTCATTCACCCCTTTACGTGATCTTGTCATGGGACCAATGAACCCATGTCTCTCCGTTTGACATTTCCCTGCTTCGGGTGCTTTACTTGTTTGTGCTTTTATTTTGTTTATAAGCATATTCAGAAAGATTTCTAGATTTAACATTTCATCTACTTATTTTTTCAAATTTGATACAGAGATTGTAGCAATAAATTTCTAATGATATATAAATTATATATATATTTGCAATCTTAAAAGACGGTGATTGTGGGAAACGACATAAACTTTCTAATAATAAATATCAATATGTAAGACATTTAACAACGCTTTATTAATCAAGACAAGTGCACTTGTACTATTTCAATTCTTGTTCTTATCTTATGTTGAATAAATTAAATAAATTTAATAATCTTGAAGAAAATATGATAGGAATATATTTAACCTTACTCTATAATGTTTGATTAAAATAAACCGAATTTATTCAATTATAAAATGCATCGGCATCCCTATATTCCTTTTGTAATCCACTCCTCAAGAGTTTCCACTGGTCCAGACTAACTTTCCCCTGCGCCCTCCTCCCGTTTCTCCTCCGATGCTGGGTTTTTCTGTAGGGTCTGGGAATGGATCATGGCTCACAAAACCTGCATTTTGCTGCCTGCCACGAGGGCTGCGGGACCGTGGTCCAAGCATCGGCCATGGGGGGCTGCGGGTCCACCTGCGAGCGGAGTCCGGGCTGCGGACGGCCCCGGGAGCGCCCGGCGTGTGCGCCTGGGCCTCCCCTTCGCCTTTTCCTGCCCCTACCCCGTGCTGCGGGGCGGCCCGCAGGGCACCGCTGCCGGCAAACGCGGGCCTCACACTACGGAGACAATTGCTGCCATCCCGGCCGATGGGAGACGTGCCCGGAGAGCATTCGGGCCCCACGCCATCCCCAAGGGCTGCTCCAACCCGCGTGGGGCTTCCAGCCCCGCCACGCAAGCCACGGCCAAAACGGGCCCAGCTTCGCCAGAGGACGGCTGACAAGCAGAGAAATACAAAGCTTTTGCGACCTTGCATGGGGGTTTCTCACGGGCTATAATTCTCAAGAGTCTCAAACCGTGCGTAGACCGAGAGAAAGACGTTTCTGCCTCTGAATATTATCATATGATGCGTTTCCCAGCGGAGGCCGCAGCTGGTGGCAGAGCCTGCCTCACGGTTCCCGCAACCACGGGAGGAAAGGTCCTCTGTGATTAGCAAAGCAATTTAATTTCTCTCTCCTTCTCCCCTCTCTCCTCTTGCTCCCGCTCCGCGGCAGGGTTCCGCAGAGCGCGGTATCAAACAAGACCGCCGAGAGCAGTCCTGTTTAGGAGTAGCAGGCACAGGGTCGAGGGCTGAGGTATAAATCCCTATCAAGATTTTTGCGTCATTTTTTCCCTACCGGCTAGCGCTCCCCTGAGTAATGGCTCCGTGAAAGAAATCGAATGGACGCGCCAGAAACCGCGGCAAACACGACATATAATTCTATTATCTGCCTAGAAACGAGCGTGATCCCGACGAGGCCGGGACTGAGCTGAGGCCTTGCTCGGAAAATCACAGCCGAGTTCCCGAGGAGGTGCCGGCCCCGCTCTGCCCGCCCGCCGCTGGGCCCTTCTCTCGCATCCACCGCTTCGCTCCCGGGAATGCACCCGGCGCGGCGAGAACTGCCGTCCACGGGGATGGGACTCGTAGAGCGGGTTCGGTTCATTTCGTTTCCCTTCCTCTTCCCCGGTCCCCGCCACCGAGGCAGGCACGTTTCCACTGCTGCAGAGCGCCAGCTCTGGAGGGAGGCACGAGCAAGCGGAGCTATTGTTCTCCGTTTTATTTTAATTGCCTAGTTGGCTAAAGGTTGTAAACGAGGGGAAGCTGCAACAAAGCAGTGAACAAATATTTTTGCTGCATGGATTTGCATAAATACACCGGTATCCCTAGTGTCAAGGGAGGGTGTGGGGCTGATGGCTGCGCTTTTAAAGTAACGCGGTGTTCCGATGCGCAAACCTCCCTCGCTTTTCAGAACAATACTCGTGCTAGTGACGCCGACATATTTGGTCTCCGCGCAGGAAAAGCCTCTCGCTTTTGCTGCGCTGGCGGCGGAGGCTGGACGGAACACGGTTCCGGCGGCCCTGCTGCTGGGACGGCCGCGCTGCTGCCGCCCGCTGCCATCCCGCGCTACCCGCGGGGCGAATGCACTTCGAAGACCTTCAAAAACCGGCGGAGCACTCCTCAGGCTAGTGTTTGTCCGGAAAAGAGCTGCTGCGCTGCTGCGGTAGTTGTTTTTAATCATCAGACAAAGAATAAAATTAAAATATTCCTGAAGAAGTTTCCGTTAGAGTCGCTCTCCTAGGACCGACTGGGAACGCAGCCACGCAGGCAAAAACTGACTTCCCTGAGCGCATGTAATTGGCAAGGGCCTAGTGGTAACTGCAGTCGCCCCTGTCTTACTCACTAAGAAAAACAAAACATCGCTGTAGTTGTTAAGGTATTTACCCCCGTAGCCTCTTCCTCAGTTTCACTTGGAAACTTGCTAAGAAAAAAAGAAAATGGAGTCAGAAATTGACCCAGGCGGCCACCAAGTCCCCTATAAAGTGGAGCCATCGGACTTTTGGCAAGGAAAAGCCGTAGCTGCGCGGGTTGCTGCGGGAGGTGCGGCGAGAGGCCGCCTGAGACGGCCGCAGAGTGGATGTACCGCGCCTTTGGTTTCCGTGGAATTTCTCCGTTCCCTTGAGGAGCAGCTCAGCGCGGCCGTGAGCGCCGTAGAGACACCACGAAAGTTGCCTAGCCTCGGCCGAGGCAATGTTCAAAGGTGTGCAACTGCCTGAAGCAGTGTGTTAAAAAGATCCAACATCGATCCTACATCTTTAGGCGTTTACTTGTGTTAGCAGTTACAACCAGCACGGAGGTCACGGATTGAGGGCTCTGGCTGTTCCCTGAAACAAAACTTGAGCAAGAAACCTCCACAGTACTCCATCTCCGAGCCTTGTGGACACAGGCCCATTTAAAATTTTTTTAAGAATACTTTCTAGGAATCAGATTTTCCCTGTTGGTGCCCCGGGAAGGTTTTATCGGGGGCGGAGGCAGCCTGCACTGGGCGCGGTGACAGTGCCCGGCGCAACCTGCGGGAACCGCACGCTGCGGGGTGGGGAAGAGGCTCGGACTATTTTTATGTCGGCGACGGCTTCCGCTTCAGTAGTGGGCGCTAAAGCAGATGTGGTGTCTTTTAGTGCCCGGCGGAGCGGTGGGGAGGGGCGGGAGAAGAGGGTGGGGATGCGGGTTAAGCCCCCTTTCTTTTGGCAAGAAACGGATCCTTTGGCCACGCTCCTCTTTATGCGGTTCCGCGGCCGCTTGCCCTTCTCTCTGCGGCCCGAGCGGATCTACCGCGTCCCGGCCGTGCTGCGGGTCTCCGCCACCGCGCCCCTGGCGCGCAGGCCGGGGGCAGGCGGCACCGAAGCCTCAGTAAAAGCGCAGCGCGCAGGCGAAAGAAACATGGCGCTGGGAAGCAGTATGTGCAAAATCCGCAAGGAATTGCAGTAAATTCCTTTTTGTTTGAAGAAAATTTACAACTTGGTAATAGACCTTTTTATGACCTATTTGGGCTCGTCATTGGCTGCGGCTGGTCATGTGCAGGCAGCGAGCGCTTTCATGGCCTTTTCCTGATTTCCCTGGCGAATTTCCCCCTGCATTCTGCCTTCAGAGAGCCTCAGCCCCTCTTTTTCTAACCTTTGTCTAGGCTGAGGTGTATGGCAGTCGCCCTCATGTTTGTGCCCCGCTCCCCAAAACCCGCGGCCGGTCCCGTCGCCGCTGCACTGACACTTCCCCGGTCCCGCGCCGCCTCCTCTCCCGCGCCCATGGAGGGATGCGCGAAGACCCGCGCCCGCCTCCGCGCCGCCTGCAGCCCCTCGCTCTTCTCCCACCGCTCGATGCCCCCGCTGCCGCTATGTCCTCCGGCACACGGATTGCTACGCGGGTGGAAAATGGATTACAGCGACCCTCCCGGGCTTCTCCGCAGGCGGGCAATGCCACGAACTGGTAAGCACTAAGTTCCCCTCGGGCTGGTCGCCGGTACTCCGCGACATGCGGCACGGCACCGGCTTTCCTGTCCTCCTATCCCTTTTCGTCACCTGTCCCTAGAAAACCCTTCTTCCTTTTGGTATTGCTATTACTATTTTTACCACTACGATTGCTGTTGTTGCTATTGCTGTTGTAATTATCGGCGGTGTTATTATTAACAGTGCTTGTGGGCATGCCGCAGAGCGAGAGCGGCTGTTGCGCGCGGTCTCTCACGGCAAATGCGCCGCGGGCCACGATGTCTCGGTGTTCCCCGGTGAGGGGCGGAAGGCTGGGGCGCAGTGCGCGCAGGCAGTGCCTCACCTGCCGGTGGGGTTTTTCCCAATAGAAGGCCCTCTGCTTTTGGAATATTTTTTTCCCTCTGTCAGCCTGAAGGGTGCTATGGTGATGCTCTGGTTTGTTTTCCCCACGGCGGAAGGGCGGTCGAGTAACTTTAAAGCTTAACAGGTGTTTTCGCAGGAGAATCGGGATCAGTGCTCCCGCGGGGGCGGAGGGTGCGGGGCGGCTCCGCCGAGCCGGTCGAGCCGGAGGCTGTGCCCGGGGCCAGCCCAGGGAGCCCCCGCCTGCCCCGCCGGGACGTTTCCTCCCATCCTTGTCCCGCTGCAGCGCGGGCCAGGGCTGCGGCTCCGAGCTGCTGGGTGGGCAGCGCACGGGCCGGGCTCGGCAGCCGGGCAGCGCGGGGACACGGCCAGGAGCGCACGCCCGCAGTACGGGTACTCACCCACGTGGAAATCACCGTGGGCTACATGGGGGACAAATTCTCGAAAATAAACCCAACAACAAGTCCTTGGGTTTATTTTGAAATATGTGGAGGAGACAGTATAGTTAAGTAAACTATTCCTGCGTTACCTATGTATTTCTATACATCCATATTCACATTATCTATATATATATCGTATCCACACATCTACTTCTCTCTGTACAACACATAATCTTTGGAAGTACGTTGTTGTGAAAGTGTATATGCTTTACTCTCCTCATCTTCATTTTCAAGCTGTTAGTGCACGGCAGAAAGCCCGCCGTTTGGTATTTAGAGCTCGCATCGATGCTCGGTGCTTGCAGCGCACCGTGCTGTTGCACTGCAGGAATTTACCGACTCTCCATTTATCCCGAAAGCAACCAGTTAATTAACGGTAAAGCAAAACGCCTGACTAAACAATACACAGTGAGGGTGGAAAAGTGTAAGCCATGCCACGAGTGCATATTTCGAACCCACAGAAGAAATTGTTCTTTAATCCACCCCCGAGCATCCCCCCAGCCTGCTAAGCCGAGCCCCACTACAGTAAGCGATAAGATCCCTGTCCCCCACGCTTTGCCTGTTTGCACTAGCCGGCCGCCCTGCGCTCCTGCAGGACTTGGGGATTATTTGGGACGAATCGTTTACAACATAGCAACAGAGTCTTCAGGAGTAACGTGGAAAATATGCGCTGCTTTAGGTTTCCCTCTTGGAATCCCTCCTAGGTGACAGTAATTATAGCTACTTGACCATCAATCTCTCCAAAAACTTCGGAAAATCTCGTCCTTGAGCTGTTTTGAAATTATTCGTAGCCTGGGGAAAAAGAAGAAAACAAAAGCAGGATGTTCTAACGAATTCTAATGTGCATGTGTGTATCTGCAGGTCCATCTGCTGACACATACGGATACACATATGCATTTATGATTCCACTAGTTTATGTGGGAGTTCGGCTTTTTTTTCTAAATTATTTCCTTCCTGGCTTGCCTTTGCTCTTATTCTTTTTTCTTATCGGATGTATGCATGCATTTATTTTTTATTTATTATTAACAGTCAAGTACACATAGGTCTGTGCATGTTTTTAAACATACCTATAGAATTGTAAGTATTCATGACAAATAAATACCTGTTTTTATATATGGCACATATATATTCATATGTACGTGTTTATATATGTATGGCACATGCGTTGACTGTATTTTTATATCTATTTATACACCTATAAAACGTAGTATGAGTATGGATATGTTGGTGTGCTGAAATTTTTGGAGTACAATATTCACAGTCAAATTCCTCGCACTTGCTTGTTTTCCCGACATGTTCGACAGAATTGAATTAATTTTTTTTTTTTTTTTTTTTTTTTTTTTTTTTTTTTTTTTTTTTGTGTGTGTGTGTGTGTTGGAAGGAAGCAGTCGATTCCCAGTGCACTGTTTACTGACGCACGGGCAGCATAAAAACACCATCACAAAGCAGCTGGCAGGAAGCGGCAGCCTTCTCTCCCTGGCAGTGCCGGGCTACCGCTGGCACCGGCTGCCATTTGGGCAGTCAGGTTGGTTCCCGCTTAGCTGCTGCAGGTTGCCTGGAAGAGAAGTGCAGCCTCTGTTCCCGAGCCTGGCGGGGCTTTGGTGTAAGGCGGGGGGCGATGTGAACTGCGTACCAGGGAAACCTGATAAGACTAGGCAAAGAGATACACGTTGGTTTTGCGTTCTTAAGGACTGAAAATCCCGCCGATTCATTTTCTCGTTCCCCCCAAAAATATAATTCCCACGGGGTGTTTTATGAGCGCTTAGGGAAAAAAAAATCGAACAAAGACGGTATTTCACCCCTCGGTTGGCAGGCAGCTGTTAAAGGTATTTACTGCTCTACTGCAGTGCGGCACTCAATGCTGCTGGAGCAGGAGAGGAAAAAACAGGAAGCGAAAGGAAAAGATGAGGCACAATAAACATTGCAGCAGGTCGCGGAGGCCGGGCGGGGCGCCGGGGAAGGGTCTCTGCGAGAGACAAGAGGCAATAAAAGTGCATTCAGCGGCAGCAGGCTCTGCCCAAACTCAGCACTCGCCTCCCATCACCCGCGGGGGAGGGGGCGGCGAAAAGGGGAGGCAGCCCGCAGTGCCTACCCAGTGCCCCACGCCGGGAGCCATCCGAGCTGGAGCCTGGAAGAGCGCAGGGCGGCGGGGGTCACCTCAGCTCCCCGGCCGGCCCCGCCGTCGTGGCCTGGCTCCGCCGCCTCTGTCCGCCTGTGGGCGCACGCCCCGACGGACCAGGACGGGATCACCTGCCCGCGGCTCCCGTCCTCGGGGCCGCCGAGCCGGGCCGTGGAGCGACCGCCGGGGGCGCGACAGGCCCCGGCCGCAGCCACCAGCCCTTCTGTCTCCACGGCCTCTTCCAGGAGAAGGCGCTGTAGGACAAGCCTGGCCGCTCTCCTCTCCGCGGGGCGAGGGCCCACCGCCCCTCCGCCAGCCTCGGGACCCGTACCCTGCCGCCCGCCTGCCCACGGCAGAGGCCCACCGGCGGGCGGGGGACATGGGCGGGGCTCCACCGCCCTCCTCGGCCGTCTCAAGCCGCGACCCGGTTGTCCCACTCCCTCCAGCGCCGCGTTCTCCCGTCTCACCCGGTCCGCAGACCCTGGCGCGCCCCGGTGTGCGCCCTCCCTGCCTAACCCGCGGTGCTCGGGGTTCCCCTCCCGTGCCCCGCTGCCCTCCCGGTCACCAGCCCGCGCTTTGATGTCGGGCACCCGCCCCTTCCCTCCCTTTGATGCGGGTGCCAGAGCACCCTCCTTCCCGCCAGCTCCCTTCCCGCAGGCAGAGCCCCCGGCCCCCGCACATCCTCCCTCGCCTCCTGCAAGCCGGGGCCCGGCAGAGTTCCCTGCCTCCGCTTCACCTGTTGCCTGCAGGCTTCACCTTCCCCAGCCGTGCCCGGACACGACCCTGGCGGCACCCACCGCCACGGGCCGTGCCTACCCCGGCGAGACGCTCCCACGGCCCCCGGCCTTCCCTCCCTGCCCCGCACTCCTCGCCCTCGCCCCACGGACCCGAGGTGTCGCCGGCGCTGCCCCGTTTGATGTTGAGGCGCGGCTCGAAGCCGCCCTGCCCGCTCCGGGCCTCTGCTGCCGCCGGATCTGCCTGCGGGCGTGGGGTGCTGCAGGCAGGGCCCTTTGCATGCCCACATCCTGCTCTGCGAGGGCATGGGCGACGAGGTGACTGTTTGAAAAGTCGGGGTTATGATAAAAGCAGAGGGGTAAAATGCGTTGGACGTTATCAAGGTGCTTAGTAGGTCTTCAAAGTCAGGGATGGAGCCTGTAATTTTCTGGCAGTGTGGTCCTCGGGGTAGGAAGCCTGTCGTCGTGTCTCTCAAGTTGCATTGAAAGCAATGGCATACACATATGATTCCATTTCCCCGACCTCTTTATCACAATTACCAGAGGAAACCAATAGTTACTGTGTTATTTCATTACACCTCTTATCTATCTCCAGAACATCAGCCCCAAATATGAAAACTTGCATAAGAGCCTAGGGAATGAACTGGCCAGTCCTTCAAAGTCAACTCTCACATCTGCATTTTAGAATGGGAAATGTGAAAATTGTTCTAATTCCCACTTCAAAAATCTCATGGCTAGAATTACTCAGTTACTGAAACTTGTCTTGTCTTTAAATGAGAGGGAACTGTATCTCAGTCATCAGCTCCTGACTATCTCACAGCCTCACCTTTCATAGCCCCAGCGTCCTGGATACGTGTACCTGAATCACATACCCAGCTTGGGCCACCCTGTTTGCCAGGGGCTGACAGTTCTGCAGGCACTCCTGACTGCCACATCACCTGCCTCACCATGGCTCCTCTCCTGCAGACACCAGGCAGCCTCTCATCTCCAAACTATGGCCTTCTCTTGCCCACGAGACAAGTCAAGAGAGCTGAAGCCATCACAGACACTTAGGGAGGGATGTGATGCTCCCTGTACTGGCACAGGGCCTGGAGCTCACCCATGGGCCCCTCTGCCTGGGCCCTGACCTTTGCCACATCCAGCACTCAGTGCCGGGCCTGGGGCAGACATGCTTGACTCTGCATTGTAGTTCTTGTCTGAAATTATTTCCCCTACATTTTATTGCACTTTCTCATTGCACTCTACCCCTCATGTCCCAGTACAAAGCCTTTTCTTGCCCCTTTCCAGGGGATTTTGGCTTCCTGCAGCTGCCTGCTGCTGAAGCCCTTCTTCCAGAGGTCAGTGAGGGTGATGTGTTTGGGGAGGAGAATAGCTGAAGGCTCCCACAAAGCCTGATCCAGGGCCCACTGTGGCCAGGCCCAGGTGCCTGAGCAAGGCTCAAGGAGCTCCAAGGAACTGGTCCTTCTGCCTGTCCAGGACTGGGAGCACAGGCCATACACCAGCTGACAGAGACCCTGGAGTCAGCCCCATGCAAGGCAGACCACTCCTCTCTCTGGGATGGCTGGCTGGAACTCCTGGGCCTGATTCAGCTTCCCAGAGCATACACTGTGTCTTAAATGCCACCTCATGCACTGTCCCTGCCAGCTGTCCTGGGCAGGGAAGAGGGAAAGATTTATCCCACAGCCTAGGCCACTAAAAAAGCACAAAGGCAATGCAGTGTGAGTAAGGCCTTGCAAAGAGCATGAAAAATAGTGGAATGCAAACCTACTCTGGATGATGAGGAAGGAGCAGGGAAGGACCTCGGGATGCCTCTTGTTGTCTGAAGCAAAGTGAATTGTTCAGCTATGAGGGGAACCATCTAAAGAATATAGCGAGCTGAGCTGGCCCTTTTGGGTGACTTCATCCTTGTGTAGCCAGATTCGTTAGGAAATGGCCGAGTAAGAGTAGACTCTGGTGTTAAACAGGCATCACCCAGTTGGTGCCATTACCCAGCAAGGAATTGCCTTGGCTCAGCTCGTTTTTCAGAGCTGAGCCCCCGGGCGGAGGCGCACTCTCACCCGCGGGCCGGGTGAGTGGCCGTGTCCCCTCTGCGCGAAGAGACGAACAGCTCCCCGCCCCCTGGCGAAGGGACGAACCCTTCCTGGGGTGCACCGGGAGCCGCTGGCCGCTCCGACGTCCTCATCTCAGCCATGATAGATTGGGAGCTGATGCCCGGGTTTCTTCATGCTGTGTGGCTGCCAGGGACATTTGACTTCCTGTGCTCGGGCTCCTTGAAATTCTCATTTGCTCACACCCTGTTCCCTTCACACCAGGGCTCTTTTATTGCTTTATAACCGTCCTTAAACTTCCAGTCCTCAAAGATCTCATTGTGGCGGGCTTCACACTTTCTCCCTTTCCGAAGCCCTGTGCCCTCACTGTCAGCAGCAGTTTGGTCACTTACAAAGGTCCCTCGGTTGCCCAGCGAACCTGCAGCCCCTGGCACAGCTCTCCCAAGTTTTGAGATGAATGAATCCAAACCATTTTGCAGGGGAGTCTCACCAAAATGCCATAAACACCCAGAAAAGAGAGAAAAGGTTCCATCTTTCAGTTGATTTGGTTGTTTTGGTTTTGGTGGGACTTTTTTTTTTTTCCCTCCTAAAGATGAGCTTCCTTGTACCCTAAGAGCTATAAAGAAAGATTTGAACGGGTACCCACAGAAAGCACCCCCGGCTCCTCTCCCAAGAGCACTTTGGGAGTGCTAAGTCCTCTTTGCAGCTTTTGCTAAAACACGCTCCTCAAAAAGGCCGGCATAACGCCGTGCAGCTGAACTTCCACCCATTCCCGCTATTTCGACCCGGTCCCGTTTTATAGGACAGATTCAGAGAACCTTTATTTAGCGAATAAAAGTTTAAAGCTGAAGGTTATTTATGGCTCCACAGAGATAAGTCCTGAGTGGCTATTTAGAAGCACGTGATTCCAATAAACTTTGTTTTATGGCTTGAGAGTTGACAAGCCAAAATATAATTCCCACCATAAATTAGTTTAAGAGCATACAAGTGCAGATGCTTTCGTTCCTGGAAGCAGTAATCGGGAAAGTGTTAGCAGGGAACCGTCGGCGGAATGCGACCGTGCAGGCACCTCTGCTCCCGGGTCCCCCAGGCCGCGGGGGGAGCGCACAGTAAGTCCGGATCTGCCTCCTCTCCGCCGCCGCCGCGCTCCCGGGGCCCGGCACCTCCGCGGGAGCGCCCGGCAGCGCCAACAGCTCTGCTGGGGAATGGGCAGGTACAGCTCAGGTGGCTGCGGCTGCGCCGGGATGAGCCGGCTGCTCTCTGTCTGGGACTTCTGAATTTAGTGGGATTTCTTAGATGGAGATGGGCGTTTGTTTATATATATATATATATATATGTATGTGTATATATATATATGTATGTATGTGTGTATATATATATATATGTATGTGTGTATATATACATTTATCTTAATAAAAATTGAAGATGAAAGGAAAGGCTCGGTAAGGGAGGGCTTAGTGCCAAAATGCTGATATAAATCCACTCTCCTCGCAGGCTATGAATGTCATCCAGAGTGGGCAGAACTTAAAAACAAACAAAAAATAGAAATTAACAAGAAAGCTCTTGGGAAGCTCTGTGCAGTGAACTATTGATGCCGAGGCAATTGCTCTGTGTTTAATACAATAACTTGCCAAGATGTCGTAGGAAGGCAATACAGAGATGAAAAATCCCCTACAGAAAATAACCTCCCTCTAGTATTTACTTTTAAATATACGACGCGTTTCAGGAGCATTAGGCTAAGCGAGTGGATTTGTTTCCCTTATGTGATCTTTGAATATATTTAATAAAATATTTGAAGGAAAATTCAACTCAAATCTATCCTTCTATAATGCACACAAAGACGCATATCTCGTGGTTACCGATAGGTTAATTGGGTGATCTTAAAAGAGATCTATCTTGGAGCAATCCGATATTTATTCTAATAAAACTGTAGGTCTTTCTGTGTTTAGCACGGATTTAATGCTTCATGGCGTATTTTGTGGGTGATGGTTTGCCAAAGGTGATCTGAATGTGACTGGATTCCCAAGAACAACAACAAATAAAGGGCCTTTGTTATTCTTTTCCATTAATGAAAGACGGAAGGCTCTTCATTTCTTTAGAAATTATCCAGTGTAAAATTTAGACTATGAATATTAAAAGTGAAAGATCACACCCCAGGCACAGGGAAAGCGTGTATTCATAAAAAACTGCCTGAATGCAACGTGGTCCTCATTTGGAAGGGGCTTCCATCCCACCACTCCTCTGCTTGCAGGATTTACCACCGGGTCCTCTCTGCCTTCATCTATCAAATGTGGTTCTCCAGAAATATCACCCATATGTGGAATACAACAGTAACAAACGTTTTTATTGCAACAGGTTCTGCAGCATGGAAGAACATCCACAGTAAGTAACCTTTTATTTCTTGTAGAGTTTGTGTTATTCGAAAATCCTGGTTCTTCCCATCAGGCCGAAAACTCCTCAAACTATGATTCCTGATGAATATTTCTTCCCTCACCTCCCCCCTACCCCGCCCCCCCCCCAAAAAAAAAAAAAAAAAAAAAAGAAAAAATTACTATGTCAGCATGTGAAGGTTCTTGTGGAGTCAGTTTGTGGTGCCAGGTCATAATCCTGGCTAGCATTAAAAGCAGAGGTGCAATCTCCTGAGGGTTTATTACAGGGCTGTACAGGTGTCGTCCTGCTTTTAAGCACTCCAAAGCAATTAGCAACGTTTCCATTTTGACTCGGTGGGACTGTAGAGCGCCTCCCCGTGCAGAATCCAGACGGATCACGTTATATCCCAACACCTCAGAACCTTGGCTACTCCCACTCTTTTCTCCAGACGGGCTCCCGAGCAGAGCTGTGCCTGCTTTCTGATGTTCCCCTCGTTTGGGACAGACTGATGGCTGAGTGAAGGAGGCGGCAGGGGCTGGGGGCGGTCAGCGCTGGCAGCCAGGGCAGCCCAGCTGCAGCCTGGTTCTGCGGGCAGTAGAGCTGAGCTGCTGGTGCGAGGTGTCTCGGGGCAAGGGAGACTCTAACGCTGTGGATTTAAATGCTGTGGAGGCACGGAACGGAATGGGTGTCAGAGCTTAGGAGGGCAATATTTTACTGTAGGTGTTTTCGCATCCCGGATGGTCCTGCCTGAGCTGCGCCGGTGGCACCGAGGGGAGGGCAGAAGATCAGTGTGCATCAGGAAATGCCGTTGAACCTTTCTGGCTCCAGTGAGGAGCTAAGTGCATTGGTCCTGGTCCTCCAGGCTGAGACTGGCTTGTCTCTCAAAGAGGGAAAGAAAGCCTGCGATATTTGGAGATTCATTAGGTTGTACATTGCCCTTCCCGCTTCTGCCAGCCCCGCTCTGACCCGGAGCTTGTAAAGGAGAGGAGTGTTTGCGTGTGTGTTTGTTTGCGTTTCCTTCGCTTCCTCTCCCTGTTTCCTGAGAAATAATCTATTTCGCCATGTGTGCCAAGCTTCTCCTGGTCTTTTTGTCTTCCGTTGCAATATTGGTTTTCGAGTGCTATAAATACCAACTAAAGAATCGCCTCCAGCGTTGCAATTTTAATTGTGTTCCATAGGTAACTTTCCTCCCCCCACAGCTCAGTCCTATGCTGCGTAGTCACCCTTGGCATTTTATTACAGGGTCGGCCCTAAATGTATGGATTACTTGTTTTCTGCCAACGTACATTTAGCATACTGATTATGAACCAGAATACAAAAAGCCTGATAGATCAAAAGTATTTTGTATGGGCAGTTGAACAGGAGGTGAATATATAACGCTTTTGTTCATCAATAACTCTTTGGCTTTGACCTGTCTGAGCAAGTCGTGCAATAAGGTGAAACGCAGGTCACAGCGTCTAACAAATATGAAAATGTGTAGTATTAAGCAGAACGGGGAGCTGCTGCTTCCCCAGCTCCATCGCTGCTCCCTGGGCAGCCCTCGGCGGGGCTCGTCCGCTCCTGGGGGCTGCCCCAAACCATAGCTCGCTTTGGGGGGGCGGAGGAGAGTTGCCCTGCCAGTTCAGCCGGGTGCTTAATAACCCCCGCGAGGGCGGAGGGGTGTCCCCCCTCCCCTCAGAGAAAGGATGAGAAAGCGGGGAGAGATGCTGAAAATAGCTGGGTGGCGATTTCAGGAATCTGGGGGGAGATTAAGGACATAAAGTCGTTTTGAGTTGCACTTGCTGTGAAGAAGGCACCATCCCAGTGGTAAAAAAGTAGACGTTTAAAAACAGCATCTCAGGCAGCTGGGATTTGGAGCCAGCCAAACAACCCGGTACACATCGCTCGGATAAGCGCAACACCCCCAAATCTGCCCTCCGCAGTGGTTGGATGTATCACACCCGCACCATTATTTGTCCTTATGGTGCCTGTTTTAAATAGTGGAAGGAGAAGAGGTTGACCGCAGGACAGCAGTGAGGAGCTGGGTCAGACACAATTCATGAACTTTTGTACTCCTGTGTGCCGCTGTCGACAAAGTAAAAATAATGAAACTTTGTGATATGTTTGTAAATGATTTCGGCTGACCTCTCGCCCTGCCCTTCACCATAAACGCTACAGCAGGGAAAACCTGGGAGGGTGCAAGGCTGAGGCTCGCAGGCAGATCGCGGGGATAATAGCTAAACCAGCATAATAGGATGAAGGTAAATTTGGAAATCCTCTTTTTTCCCGAGAGCAACTAACTCCAGCTTTTAATCTCGTCTTTTTCACCAACCGCTGTTTCTGTTGTCGGCTGTTTTACTTCTGTTTCGATTTTTTAGAAATTCTTTTTTATTTTGGGGGGGATTTCTAATTATGGAGAATCTCTTCAGATTCGTGTTAGGCTAAATATTTAAAGACTCCTTACTAAATTACTTTAACCATTAATTATTCTAAATAGCGCAATTTGACCGACCACGTCCATTTTCCATAGCGAGGACGTAAAAAGCAGAGAATTTAAAGAAAGCGGCAGGTCTTTCTGAGAATTTGGTGGGCGAAATTCGTCGCTTGGAGGTGGAGGGTCGTTTAGCTCTATTGCAGCAATAAGAACTAGCGTGAATCTTTGCTGAAATCCCACCTTCCTGCAAAATCTGTATTTCAGAGCTGAGTCCCAACAGAATAGTTTGCATTCCTCAGAAGACAGTAAGAGACTAAGAGAATTGCAAAGACCTGCTATATTGTAGATGAAAACAGAATGTTATTACGTTGTCTATATATACCCTGTAGAACCGAATTTGTGTGATATTCATATAGTCACAGATTCGATTCTAGGGGAATATATGGTCGATGCAAAAACTTCACCTTTCTGCAAATGGTTAGACGTTAAAATACTGGAGGAATCAAGAGGCATGTGCGTGCTGAACACTCAGAAATTATAAAAGTTTTGCTGCCTCGCTTCTATTCGCTAGGTTTTAGGACATTTCTTAAAACTTCAGTTGTCGTTCAGTCCTAACTCTCACTGACAATCTGTGAATTTAAACAGTTAAACTCACCAGAAGTTACAAATTTTCTGGGAAAAAAAAATTATCTACCAATCAGTGAATGAGTCTTTTATAAAATACTCATAAATTAGCTAGATATGCCAGACGTTAGCAAAATTTCCCTGTCAAGAGTCCAGATCGCATCAAAATATTTACGACAGCAGCAAAAACAGCATTCGCCTCACTGGAATGTATTTACTTGTGCTCCAGGAATGGTATTGATGAATGAAGACCGAATTTATCTCATTAAACCCGTGATATTTTTTAACCTAATTAAATGACGTCTCCAGTTCAATTGATTGAACTTTAGTGGTTAAAAGTGAACTCTTTCTTGCCATCTGTATGATTTTACATGCGTGCATGTATAGATTTATAAATATACGTTGGTGTTTGCGTCTGTGCACGCACACGTATGCACACGTATATATTGAGGCTTGAAAGTGAATGAGAAGTTACTGATTGCCTAATTTTATTCAGCAGAACTAAATTCTGGTAACTTTTGGATGACCTCTGCTAGACAAAGACAGGACAGATCTATTGTACATCATATTACCCTCTTCTTTGATGGCTTTTCTTTTCCTCGCCTGCTTATCAGTTTCTTCCCTTTTAACCCTGCTTCAGCCCATCGCTCTGTATATTCCTTTCGAATCTTTTTCTTATTTTATTTTAAGCGAGGTACCGAGCCCCGGTGGCGATCCTGGCTAGTAGATCAGACGGCAGGGCAGCATCCCCCGGGGCTGGGGGAAGCCGGCTCAGACAAAAGGCTGTGGGCAGGGCAGCGGCCGCCGCCCCGGGGTACCCCTACACCTCCGGTACCTGGTTTACGGGTGCGGCCCGCCGGAGAGGGGGGTCACTCCGTTAGAGGGATGTTATTGAGTGGAATCGCTGGAAATGCGGGGAAATGCGGCGGTGGGCGCCCGGCTCCCCATTGGCCGGGCCGGTCACATGCCCGCCTAACTTTATTCAGTTGACAGCAAGTAGGAGGGCTCTATGGCAGGGGGAAAAAAGACAACACGAGAAAAATTAGTATTTTCTACCTTCAGAAATTAATGGCCATGAGTTCGTATATGGTGAACTCTAAGTATGTGGATCCCAAATTTCCTCCTTGCGAGGAATATTTGCAGAATAGCTACTTAGGCGAGCAGGAGGCCGAGTACTACAGTGCCTCGCAGGGCTCTGATTTCCAGCACCAGGGACTCTACCCACGGTCAAACTACAGCGAGCAGCCCTATAGCTGTAGCAATGCCCAGGGCTCTGCCGGGCAGCCGCGGGGTCACGGACAGGAGCAATCCGGCCCGGCGAGCCACTTCCCCGGCCCAGCAGAGCATTGTCCACCGCCTCCAATGTCCAACTCGCGAGCCTGCAGCCAGCAGCCGGCCCTCAAACCCCCAAACGGCTCCGCAGTTAAGCAGCCGGCAGTAGTTTATCCCTGGATGAAGAAAGTCCATGTTAACTCGGGTAAGGATCCTCTTCTTACTTTGCTCTTCTACCCTGCTTCCGATCGTCCTCAGCGGCGCTCTCCCGAGTCCCCGCCAGGCTCGTGGGCGAGCTTTTTAAGCCGAGGTGGCCAATTACACTCGCCATAAATTTTTATTGCTGAGGAAATAGGCCCTTGGCCACGCGGGGCTTTGCCGTGCAGGATAAAACTCCATTTTAGGAGCCTTCTAGAGGCTCCCAGCCTACCTAGCTGCGTGTGCCCGTAGTGCCTGCCTCAAACGAGGGGGAAAGCAGCCCGGCCATTGTAAGCAACTGGGACGAATCCAGCTCGGCCACATGCTCGCAGCTCGTAAGGTTTTCTTTTGTAAAGTCGGACCGGCAAGTCAAGATTAGCTTTGTAAAAGTTCTCCGTATTTTTTTCCCAGTGAATCCCAATTACAACGGAGGGGAACCTAAACGCTCCCGCACAGCTTACACCAGACAGCAAGTCCTAGAACTGGAAAAAGAATTTCATTTTAACAGGTACCTGACCAGGCGCCGCCGTATCGAGATAGCCCACACTTTGTGTCTCTCTGAGCGCCAGATCAAGATCTGGTTTCAGAACAGAAGAATGAAGTGGAAAAAAGATCACAAACTGCCCAACACGAAGGGCAGATCTTCTTCCTCTGGTTCAAATCCCCATTTACAAACTGGTTCCAAGGACCATCAGACTGACTTGACAACTTTGTAGAAGAGGTGAAATTTTCCATTTCATCCTTCGCTTCTGACCAGTACTGTACATAACTGACACTGCCCAAGCAGAACCTGCATGTAGCAGCTAAGGACACCAGAAACTGTCATCTTTCTTTAAGGTACTGTTGTACAAAGGAGACAAAATGACGCTACTTTGGACTTTATTTTATTTGCCTCTGCTAGCACAACCTAAAAAAGGAAAATAAAAAAAGGGGAAAGAAAGAGAGAGGGAAAAACAAACAAACAAACAAACCATCATGCAGGCAGTGGGAATTGGGAAAATATTAAATGAGACCTTCTGTCCTTAAAAAATAATAAATCATTGAAAATGAAACTGTCCTGTGTTTCAGTTTTGAATTGTAAAGTGAAGATTGGATGCTTTATTCTGGGATTTATACTTTTAATTGTCTTTTTATCCTATACAATTTCGGGAGAATGCATTTTGGGCAAGTGGAGGTCAGGAAATTCATAGCATAGTCTTTTATTCCAACATAAAGACTAGCAATTGTGAACTTTTTTTTTTTTTTTTTTTTTTTTTTTTTTTTTTTTTTTTTTTTTTTTTTTTTTTTTTTTTTTTGTGCTGCTTTACCTTTCTCGGTGTAATGAAAATTCTTGCTCATTTCCATAACGTCTCAGAAAGTGTGCATAGAAATGAAGTGAAAACGGGTTATTTTATGTTCTGGTAATGTTAGTGTGTTTATTTATTTGTTACATAGAAGAATGAAGACAAAAAGAAAAATAGTCAAACCAAAAACGAGGAAGGGGAGCTGAAATACGGTATTTTTCCTTCCTAGTCTCATGAACACATATGTAATGTTTACTTGTCTTGAACGTACACAACTTTCTTGTCCCCCTCCCCTTTTTAAAAAAAATTCCTTCTTTATGAATTGGAAAAGCATCCCTGCTCTTTACCGTGTGCCATCCAGAGCTAACAGGCTTGAAATCTGTTTCCAAAGTCTGCTCTGTTCAGCGCTGTGCTTTAAACCATCGATACCTCATTTTAAAATGGAAAGAAAAAAAAGGAAAAAAAAAAGGGGGGGGGGAGACCACAAAACAACCCCATGAAAAACTACAGCAACCCAGACTGAAAAATTAATGTAATTTCTGATATAAAGTGAGCCATTTAAAGCTGAAAGCTGAACACATTCTTTCAAAGAGATTTTAAATTTCTTTTCTGCTAGAGAGAGATAGTCTATGTGGGTTGCTGCTTTGTTTTGTTTGGGGTTTTATTTTTGTTTTTGTGGCTTTGGTTTGTTTAGTTTTTTTTTAGATTTGGGTGGGCTTTTTAAGATTGGAAGAGTTTTTTGTTTTGGTGGGTTTTTTTTTTTTTTTTTTTTTTTTTTTTCCCCAAGAACAGTGATTATTTTTAAGCAAACCATGACACATGACTGCAATGGCTGGAAATCTCAGCAAGTTGCTTTCAGGAAAGACGAAAGGCTTGGATGGGAGCAGAGCTGGTCTAACACCCACGAATTTGTCCCTGACTGCTGGTTGCCAAAGTTTTAACTACGTAACTACGAAACCAAACCAAACCAGCTCCCTGAGCCACTTACACCTCCAGCTCAGACGGTTTTAAAGCTCAGCCCTTATCTCCTGTACCCTCAGGGCAGCCTGGGAGAGGGACCACATAGCCAAAATTGTAACAAGGTGATCCCTTTATTGAAGAGAAAAGTGGCGAAGGAGGAAACTCACAGCAAACACTGAAGGGAGGTGGAAAGAGCAGGGGGTGAGTTAACGTGCCCTTCTCCAGGCTGGATGCTTCCCACTGAGAACTCAAGGCTCTCTGGGCTCGCTCGGGAAAACACTGGCCAAAATGGTCTTGAATTAATTCGAAAATAAAAGGCGAGCTTTTCAACAAGGGTGTATTCGGCAACGTTAACTGCGGCCAGCAGTTAATTTCTGCCCTTTTCTCATCCCTTGAAGTCCGCAAAGTGTCTTTAAGACTTGGTCTTTTGTTTTAGAGCCTGGAGAAAACTCTTTGTTCTTCCTTAGGGTTAGCCCAGTTCTCAGACTTGCACATGGCAATACTTGAATATCTCCACGTCGTGATATTAAAGATGGATATTCCCGCATTATTCGCATCATTGTTTCTATGACAAAAAGCACCGAGTTCATACATAGTAAAGACGTCTTTTTTCTGACGCCTTCACGTTGAGAAGCTGAAAAGGTATTTTACTGAAGTTCGGCTAAATTGCAGGAACAGGTTCACCCAGAGGACAAATTTTCTATTCGATTAGTTGTATTTCAGCCGGGAAGAGTGACCTCTAAACCCTTAACCTTTTGGACCCAAACTACCCTTCCCTTTCTCTAGCATGGAGAGTAGCTAGCAGCAGCGCTTGAGGAGGGAATTCCTGAGACAAGTTTTCAAGTTTTGTTACACCAGGTTCCTGCAGTAGTGGCCTTTCCTCTCCAGAGCTGCTCAAAGCCATCCTTTTGCTCTTCCTACGTATCTATTAAAATAAAGAAGAAAAAAGGGTGTGGGGAAGTAAAACCCCTCTAGCTGCCCTTCTTGATAATCCTCCGCCCGGACTCCCGCTGTTTTCTTAAAGTCTGATAAGTTGGCTGCGAGCAAGGCAAAAGTGTTATTCGAGAGAGAGCTACCAACTTTGGCATCTGTGGTACAGTTCTGGAAAATAATGGCCTTGGATAAGCAAATTCTTGCTTTGTGCTTCTAATCAACCGAGATGGCTCCCGAAGTTAAAGGACCAACTTCTGCTCCCAGATTTCCTTCCCCCGCCCACTGAAGTCAAACAGGCATGTAGCTGCGAGCAGAATTTGTCTCATTGTCTTTTGAAATGTTAATAACTCCAGGACGAGTGTTGGCTTCAGCAGGCACAGCTCCTACAACCCTGTTTGCAAGTCCCCTTTGAGAGAGGCTGGAGCACTAGAGGTTTGCATAGGTGTAATTGCACCGTAACATGGGAGAATATGTGAAGTGGAGGCAGAGAGTACCAAACAGAAACAGTTTCCAGCTGCCAATGCTCTGAATGGTCAGGAATGTCTGTAATAACCACCAGGAGCACCCACTGGTCGTTATCTCCCGTGAAAACCAAACCTGAGGGTTTTTTTTCTTTTTCTTTTTTTTTTTTTTTTTCTTAATGGTTGTAAGCATCCTCCAGAGTTATTTTTTGTATGAAGGGAAGCTTGTTACTTTTGTTTATCACGGGTGAACGTTGTGCATTGGAGCCTTTGTTAAATGGTCGCATTGTCCAGCACCACTCTCATCTCTGTTAAAGTGTGATGTTTTTTACAGACCTTGCTGATGTTTTGCTGCCATTCATTAAAACGTTATTTATACTAACTGTCGCCTGTAGTTTTGATGTAAGCCCTCCACATACTTTTGAAATAATAAAAGGTGTAGCGAAATAGATTCTGATTTGTACCTTGAACAAGCAGTCCTTATAAGGTGGGTCTCTCTCCTGTGAAAACGCTGGTCCCTCCCATCATTACAGTGTTAAAAGATGAGTGACTCTGCATAGCATCCTTCCAAATGTCCCTTTGAACAGGTTTGCTGTTTGCCTCAGCCATAATGGTGTGACTCTAGGCCAAGCTGGAGTCTGTATTTACTTTTGGGCTGCAGTTAAAAGTGCCTGTCATCCATTTGCTGCTGCTTTGCATTTAACAAGCCCTCCTAGAATGACTCCTGGATTTGTGCATGTGTGGTAGGAGGCAAGGAGCCACACCTGAAGTCACCTCGATGCCCACACAGATGTGTGTCTTTTAGGTGAGTCCTGGAAAGAATCAATTAAATAAAGAAATGGAAATTGGAAATCGCAGTGCAGACAGTAGCTTTTCCTGAGCAGTAACTCTCACTTTGACAGCAGATACAAAAGAAAGATCACAAGAAAACACAACTTGGAGACTTTAAACTTTGTCATGCACCCATGGCATGCATATTTTTTTTTCCTTCCCAGCGCAAGCATCTCAGACAATAACACATACAACTAGCCAGCAGAAGTCGATTGCACTATTTTTGTCATAAGTACTTGTCAGTGAGGGCTTGTCCTCTCCTGGAGCGTGGTCAAGGCACGAGTCCAAAAATACAGTCTCTGGCTCAGGCCGGGCAGGGAGCGGGGTGCCCAGCAGAAAGCGTGTACCCTTACTGCCCAAGTGCACTGAGGGGAGGCTGGGGTTGCCTTTCCAAGCGCACACTCGCTAAGTTTGAATATTGAGGCATATCTTGCGATTATACTTTCTCTCTCTGCTGTTTAATGGCTCCTCCTGTTACTCCCGATACATCAATACGGTTCTGTATATTATATCACCACTAGTCGTTAAGGTAAGAATGAAGAGGAAAGGCAGAGTCAATAGCAAACCCCACTGACTGTACAGTACAGTAAATAGGGACCTCTCGATGCAGAGCCACACCGCTTCCAACGGCCATGTTTGTTAGCCCTTTCCCCTGATTCTTTTTTCCTTTTTTTTTTTTTTTTTTTTTTCTTCCCTCTCCTTCCCCCCAAGCCTAGAGACCAAAATAATCTTGCTAGGAACAGTCATAACAGGCAGAATTTCAAAGTGCAAGGAAGATGATAAGAATAGATTTCTACAAGTCCTGACCACGTGATTTGCGAAATAATTAATTCAGCACGTCCCTTAAGAAACACGGAGTCGTCATTAATCTGCCAAGCAAAGGACTCTATCAGACTTGAAAACTGAAGAGATCCCAAGAATATAATATACAAAGGGTGCCGTCCCTCTCCCTGCACACCTAGCTCTTTGGTAGCTGCTGAAAAAGAGACGTCTGGTACGTAAACATTTTTTACTTTTATTTCTCCTTATTTAAGCCTTAATGAACTCAGCTGTCAAACACTTGACAAATAGGGCACGCTGCTTCCTGATTTCCAGCGCGGCAGCGGCCGGGAACCGGACCAGGCGCAAGCGATGACCTTTGCTTCCCAGGGAGCGGGGGAAAGAGGAGAGCGCGGAGCGGTGCGGAGCGGGGAGGCTGATGGCCACACCGCCCCCGGAGTGGCGGCTCCGGCCGCGGCTGCCTGCGCGGGGAGGCGCGGAGCGCAGCAGACAATGCGGCTGGCAGGGCAGCCGCTGCCCGCTCTCCCGGCGGGGAAAGGCCCTCAGCTCCTTCGCCAGCGGGGTCGTAAATTTTGCCGTGCGTCTTTGACAGCGGGGCCGGAGCCAGCGCCAGGCGCGCCTTTCCCCCGCCGCCCGCACAAAGGCCGGCTCCGGCCCCGCTCCTGCCCCGGCCGCCCTGCCCGCTCCTGCCCCGGCCGCCACAGCCCCGACGACCGGCGCGGAGCTGCGGGGGAGTCCGGCCGCATCCAGCCCCCGGAGCGGGCACGCCGGCTTGCAAGACCCCGATCGATAGCTCGGACTGGGGAAAAATAGCATTTTTGGTTTTACGCAAAACCACTCTCTATAAACTCTATAGGATACGGACGAGTCTCAGATTTCTCTGTGGAATCCCAGTCAGCTGGAAATACCTTCTGCAAACAGGATATTCTTTATTATCCCTTGCTGGAGTAATTTCTAAAAAACCCTAGATTGTAGCTTTTTATTGCTTCCGTTTCGGTGGCAGGACAGAGACAAAGTTTCCTATGTTATGAATTATACATTCAAACAATAACACATTAATTCAATTATTCAAAAATGACAAATGTTTATGTGCTGTGGTAGTGACTAAGGAACAGATTTGCTACTTCACGAGAACTCCTACATTTTTATCAATGAAGTTTTATATTATCCTATTGGGCCGGGAAAGAAACCAAACTCCACCAAGACACGCAGTAAAATGGACCTGAACATAAATCGCAACCCTTTCATAAGAGCGTTTATTCTCGCATATAGCCCGGGCTATTTTATCAGTTTGACAATTGCCGGAGTTGTTGTTATAAATCATCATAAGTAATTCCTGAAAGGGTGCGAGGCTGCTGGGGGGCGGGCGGAGACTGTAAATCTTTCTGTTTTATTGCTCTATGAACATATGCTCCGATTGAAGAAGTCTTAGATCCTTTACTGGAGACAAATTCGCGCAAAGCTGGAGTCCCACCAGCCAAAGGATTAACATTTCCTTAATACTTTTTCAGTCCCCTTTACGATATCTTAATTCTGGCGGTGGTGGCGAAGGCGCTCCTTTCTTTCAG
>VZSR01000205.1:2936292-3024198 GCA_013398615.1 Brachypodius melanocephalos
ATTATTTTTTAAAAGCACCAGACTCTGAAAAGACACCAAAAGGCTGTGAGGCTTTCTCCGGGGGGTTCCGAACCGTCCTCCAAAAAGGCATTTTCTTCTGAATCCTCTTCGTGTTCTGTGCTCGTGTCCAGCTTTTCCCCTCGCACTTTTGTGTAGGAAGCCAAAGACCCCTCCGTCATCCAAAATGTCTAAACAGCGGCCAGAATTATGTTCGGCTTTGTGTGCATGTACACAAGTATGCAGAACACGCTGTGCGTGTAGGGGTTACTGTATGTACACACAGACACGCGAGCGCGGGGGGCTCAGCAAAACTACCCAGACACCAAAATATATGGCTGACTGAAAAGGATATAAAGAACAATTACCTCTTACTTGAGGCGAGATTTAAGTGCATCATTTCGAAGAAATACAGGATTATAAATCCGAAGCCATACACAATAATTTACATTGAACTTATGTTTCCATCACTGGACTCCAATCTTTTTATAACTGGTTTGCAAAGTCAGGAAAAGCAATGTAATTTAGATAAATGTTACAATGCACTTACGGTTAGCATTGTAAGGTAATACGTTACTGTCACATCCCCATGCTTTGGATGGTAATGAAATCATAGCAGATGTTAGATTAGGTGTGGTGTATTTATAGCTATAGATATGTTACAAAAAATCAAACAGAGAAGCTAATATTTTTTTTTTCTTTTGCTTAACTGGTATTGTTGGGGAGCTTTGTGGGCACACATGACAAATATACACAGGGTTTACTCCATGTCTCTTCTTACACACAGAGCAGGGAGGCAGGCTCAGGGCAGACACACACACGCACAAATGTCGTGAGGGGTTTTTTTCCCCAACGCTTGTTTAGCCTCCAGACAGGGGTAGTCCCCGCTGGCCCGCATCTTCCCGGTCCGGAGAAGGAAAAAGTAAAAAGTCGCGCAGGCCAGTGGGCCCCAGCGCCCGTCCGCCAGAGCAGCGTTGCTGCGGAGCTGCCCCCGGCACAGGCTCCCGACCGCAGCCCGTTCCAAATACCTCCTCTGTCTCCGCTGGGAATTTCTGCCCGCTGGGATCATCCCGCGGAATTCACCTTTTTCCCCTGCTCCGCCAGCCCCGCGGGGCGCGTAAGTGCGGGGGCCGGCGGCGCGGAGCGGCGCGGAGCGGGAGACGAGCGGGCTGGGGGCCGAGGGGGCGCGCAGGGGCGCGGGGGCCGCCCGCCCCGCGGGGCCCGGCGAGGCAGCCCCGCTGCGCGGGGGCGCGGGGAGCGCGCCAGCCTCGGCCCCGGCGCGCTGCTCTGCGATCACGTGGGCCAATATGCCTGTATTTTAAGGCAGTGCCTATATTTCTGATTATAAAGGGATTTCTCCTGCTAGCCCCCAAAATTCATCAATGGCCGCACGATTTAAAACCAAAACAAAACAAGAGCCGGCCAATTGCTGTCGTTGGTTCCAGGAGGCTGATGGCTAAAGGGTTGTGTGTTGATTTTTTTTTTTTTTTAAAGCCCAACAAATTCCGATTTCCACTCGCTCTCTTTTATTGGTAGTTGAGCCTGAGCCTGTTTTCGTTCTATCGGGAATTCTGGTGTATGGAAATATTTGTAAAACCGCAAGATCAGGTTTAGGAGAGTATTGTCTGCAGACAAAGGGTGAAGGATATATTCTAAGAACTGCAAGCGCAGATCCTGAAAAGTGAGGAACCCAGGTTTATGATAAATTGATACACAGGTAAGCAACTGCATGACAAAATGGGACGTTTAACCGCAGGGGCTGTATTATCTCCTTTACTCAGAAACGGTCTGGAATTTGTTTGCAATCTCTGCCCATAGTGGCTGCAAATGTGTGGAGTGGTCTCCATCTACTTGAACGTTTTAAGCTGCATCTTCTTTTTATTATGTTCTTTAAATAAAAAGTGAACTCATTTCCAAAAGCTAGGGGAATACGTTTAACCCTATCCTTTACCCAGTTTTCGGTGGTTTCAGGAAGGGAATTACAAATAAGCAAACAAACGAGGGAGAGAACTTTGCTAGATGCTCCCATTGCCAAAGTGAGATTGAGCATCACGTTAATGCGTTGCCGTGGTTAGCCGGGCAGGGGGTAGCCGTGTTGATTTGTAAAGGGCGATTTAAAATCGGCTCATCGGTAATGTAGCCCCTACATAGGATCTCTCAAATGTTCGTGGGAAGCGTCTTCCCGAACCCTTTTCTCTGGCAGTGCATTCGTGTTCCTCAGTGGCTGCTGTTTTCCTTCCGCAGTTGTTTTAATACTGCTGTTACCGGCATGCTCATGCCTTCGAGTTACACATGCTATTTGAAGCACGGCTTGATATTTATCTACCGAGAAGTTTCTTGCCCTGCATTTGTGTGGTTTGATCAATAAGGCGGTGGGAAGATGCCTGGGGGGGGCCGGTGCCTCTCTGGGCGGACTGGGGCTCTGGAAGTGACCACACAGCCTTCCCGCAAACACTTACAGCTCAGCTCCCGCTTGGGCTGTTGCAAGTAGCCCGACTCTCCCAGGGACGCCTGTTTCTACTGACTGGTGGCTTGCCTGGAGCCCGGGTGAGCTCTCGGCTGGGTCTGTTGTAAAGCCCCCGCGTGAAGCCCAGCGTTGTGCTGTCGAGCAAGAGTGTGTGTAAGGCTGGAACGGACCCTGCCCTCTCCAAGTCACCCGGGCGAGTCCTCGGCGGGGGTCGGAGTGCCCCGAAGGAAATAGGGTGGGAGGCCAGGGGAGAAGGAGAAAGTTAGGGTGTTTGTTTATTTATTTATTACTTTCTGTTGCGTGTTGCTCTGCTCGATCAGAAGTTAAAAGCACTGAACATTTTTCTTAGCTGTATGCCTCCAAGCTGCTGGCCTGCCAAGTTAGTCAGCTGAATCCAATTACTGCAAGCAGCATTTCATTTGGCTCGATGGAAGCACTCACTTATAACTTCACCTAAAATTTCAATAATACCTATATTGGTCCCACGCCTGAATAATTCTAAAGATTTCCCTGGGTTCAGCTCTGGCAACGTCTTCTCCGAGCACTGGGAGATGAGCATAACCCCAGCGTGCCCAGACTCCTCTCTCCGCAGTACAAACTTTGGGGGTTATTCCTGTGGCCGTGGAAGTCTTGGTATTTGGCCAAACTCTGGCTAAATAAAGCACGTCCAGAGCTAGAAGGATATCGCTTGTGAGGCTGAGAAGCTGCTTCGGAAAGGGATGAGAAGTCGATAATTAATTAGGCACAAAATGAAAACTTACCGTGTTAATCAACAGCGGCTAACAATGACTCGGTTTGCAATATTATGATCTCTTCGCTCAGGGGCTAAGGTGCAACCCACTTTAGGTTGCCTTCATACACCGTGTAAAGTGCTATTTCTAATGAATTCTCTTTAAAAAAATAAGGCACTTAAAGTTGACATACGCCCACGTGAATACATTATATAAGACGTTACCGGGACAGGCCCGGGCCAGGAACCTGAGCGAGCATCATGTGTAATCATGAAGCTCCACTTCCCTAACTCCAGTTTGCCAGCATAAATTAAGGTGATTTGGAAGGGGAATATAGCATCCTACTGAGTTTGGTTAGGGAGAGAGAAGACTTGGTGGAAAGTTGTAAGGTCTGTTTTGTTGTGAGCTATCGGAGGCGCTTCCGTTGGTTGTTCATTAAGTGGTGAGTTATTGCTATACGAGCCAAAGGTCATTTCAAAGGCTTATGGTGGCTAGATATCGTCTTTATAATGACCTGGGCTTCTTTGTGGGGGATTTTCTGGCACTTTTAAGTTCTTAAAGTCCTGAATCGACACACTGCACAGACAAAGACAAAATACTCATTTCGAGACGCAAGTGTTTGCGGCGCATTTTCAATGCTGGGGCTTCTTCGCTTATCTTTCTCTCTGTCTTATTCGGTATCTGGGGGGAGGAATGGATTGAGACCCGCGCGAGTTTAGTCTCCGCAGAGCTCCTCGCGGGCCGTGGGTGCGGGCGGCGGGAGAGGTGCTTGTGACCCTCGAAGGTGCCCGCAGCTCCCCGGTGAAGGCGCTCCCTTAGCCCCGTACGCGGCCTCCCCGCGCCCCGGCCCGGCGCCGGCGCTCGGGAAGGCAGGCACGGTGCCGCGGCCGCCGCAGGCCACCCTGCCCGGCTCCGACCCGCAACCGGAGTATTTTGCACGTTTGTTTGCTCCTCGCCTCTCTCAAAGCTCTATTAATAAATGAAGAGAAACGTCTACCCTTTGTCTGGTAAAAGATCTGACACGGACGGAGACACACGGTGAGGGGCTGCGGACGAGATGTGCATTTATTAACAAAGTCCTACGGAAGAAAGTCCAAAACAAAGCAGTTTCCGCTGAGAGTTATCACTTCTGTTGCAGGTCCGTGCCCACGGATTATCCCAAGGAACCTGAAGATCCTACTCACACAGTTAAAGTCAAAAATCAAGAAAAAACGTAAGTTTGGTGAGTTCTCTAAATTTCATTTTCCATCCATCTCTCGCTTTGCCTATCGCGACAGGCCTGTCGCGGGGAACACAGCCCGGCCCCGGTCCCGGCCCAGGCCGGCCAAGCGAGGAGAGCTGCTCGGCCAAACCCGCCGGCGGCACCCGGGGCTGGCCGCCGCCCCAGCATCAGATAAAGAGCAGCCCGCAGAAAGCCCCGCCGAAAGCCGCCCCTGCTCCGCGGGAGCCGAGCCCGGCTGGGGAGCAGCCAAGGCCTGGGCCCAGCCGCGGGGAGCGGGTTGCACCCTGTGGGGGCTCGGTAGCTGGTTTAAGAGGCCCCACGGCGGCCACCGCTCCGTGTCTCGCAGGGCCCTCCGTGGCTCTCAGTGCCCTCAAAGGCGAGACATCCCCCGGCTCAGGAGTGGCCCCAGCGGTGGGTGCCCAGCTGCCCTGCTTGCGGCCGGGTCCGGCGGCGGCTCCAGCGCTTTCCTTATATACAGGGCAGCCCCGGGCCGGCGGCCGGGAAACGTGCCGAGCGGGGGATTCTTTTGCCGGGCTCCCTCCTACGCGCCGGCTGCTTTGCACTTCTGAAAGTGCCGGGGCTTGGGAAGTGTTTTCCTTTTCATTCCTGGCCGGAGCGTTTACTGCCACGGCGCTAGCAGTCATAAATTTTGCTACAACCGCAATGACAGGTGCATTGATATGCACCCTGAGAGCTCCGGCTGCTTTAATAACCGCTTCGCTGGCCGCTCTCACCGCCTCTTATTTATTCGGTATCATATTAGATATTGATCCGAAGCAGAATTAAGTGCAGTGGAAGTTTTAGTAGAGAACTGCTTAATATGAAAGCGTCGGGAGGAAAGCGACTGGCAGCGCCGGGCCGGTGCCAGCCGGGGCCGGCCGGGCTCTGAGCACACCCGCGGGTGGACGCTTGGGCTCCCAGCTGCTCTCCAGGCAGAGCCGGGAAAGGGTCGGCATCCCCAAAAAGCGCTGGAACCAGTGGCAGGACAAAAAGGCCCATTATCATGTGCAACGCCTAACAGTTCAGATGAGATTAACCTTTCTGGAGAGGAGGAAGGGAAATCTGAAACAGAGACATGGATACTTTGCGGTTTCCTACCCTTGGTGCCTCCAATCCCACCTCCCACGGCTCGGCCTCACCATTTGGATGTCACTTTTTTTTCCTTTTTTTTTTTCATTTTCTTTCTTTCTTTCTTTTTTTTTTTTCTTCTTCCCCTGGAGGCTGTTTCTGGCCAAACCACCAAGTGTTGAGCCCCCACTTTGGTGTTACCTATAAAAACATCACCCCGGGCCTTTCACTCGTGGAAAATCAAACCCTGGATAGGTCTCCCTCTTTCTCTCCCTCTCTCTCTTTTTAAGATCTAAAGATGAGCCACCAAACAGTTGAGCATTGTCCATGTGATTTATGGCCCATAGCCTCCTTTTTAGGTTCAAGCAGAGTTCACAAGCAGTTGGTATTTCAGAAAAGAAATAAGGCTTTTAACAGCTTAACAGCAATATTCTTTCTTAAGATTCTGTGTATTCTTTTGGGAACTATATTTCACAAGGCATATAAAAGCCTGTGCTGGAGGCAGTGCTTTGCTAACAAAAGTCCTCAGTCCAGACCGGTCCCAAAAATGTAGATGATAGAAGTGAGAAAAGAGTGACTGAGTTATTTGGACAAAAATACTTCCAAGACCAGTCAAGATTATCACATCTTATTAAAACTCATCTGTATCGCCTCCGTGCATTTCTGCAGACTTTTCAAACTAAAATTTTCCAGGAGAGAAAAACAGTTCCCATTTCTGTCAGCTGCACAGATCATCTCAAGCTTTTGTTTAGGAAAGAAAAGGACCCCGGCGGTCTGTGATACGGGATAAACTGCCGAGAGCGGGCCATGAGTCGCAGCTCGCTGAGGTTATTTTGACTTACAGAGATGTGTTTCCCGGTGAATTTTAGAGAACAGATCAACGGTACTTGGCCAATGGTACTTGCGAGAGAAAGAAGAGTACTCTCCTAGTATCGCTTACGTATAGGCAGGAGAACTATAATTGTCGGTCACCTTTCAAAGATTTCTAGCCACTTTTCTGAGGTATCTTAGTAGGCTTAAATCCTGCAGAAACACAAGGAAGTCTAAAGATTTCTTGATTAACAGACTTTCATTGTCAGATGAAGTATGTGCTAATTTACAGAATTACCAAAACTGTCAGAGAAAACCTCTATTCCACAAGAGAAATAAGAGCAGGGAATATTAAAAAGCCGAAATTGCACAACCAAAATTGCAGAACAGTTTCCATCTTGTACTAAGCGCAGAGAAGTTTTGGGAGCAGCAAGGAGAAAGGTAACAGCACCCTGCTTCAAAACATCCGCCCTAAGGGGACCGTGCGTTTTCGGTGGGAGCAGCCTCATGTGGGAGCCGGGGGGTGGGGAGAGCCATAAGTTCGCAGGCTGAAAAAGAAAAGAACCCTCTAAAATTATCTCAGATGTCTCAGGTTCTTTCTACTGGCTACAAATAAAAGGGACGAGAAACGTTGGGTGAGGGAATTTAATTCATCACAGAATTAAAATAGGGGAGCTGACCTGCGACTTCCTTTATAGTGCAAAGTGAAGGGAGTGAATAGCGCCGGTTATACTTTAACTCTGGAGGAATCCAGGGAGAGAAGAAGGGCGGGTTTACAAAGGGGACGGGATTTTTCTGCCTCTGCCTGGCCGCAGCCCGGGCTCCATCCATCATGTCAACCGCGCAGGGCCGTGCGCACGCGTGCCGGGCGGGGGGCGCGGATGCTCTCGGCCGAAATGGGCCAGTGGGTCTTTGGGGACACCACCCAGCACAGTTGCTCACTGAGAGCTCTTGACTGCAACCGCGGGGTCAGAACCAGCCAAACTCGAGCGGGAACGGTCCAAAGGCAATACAAAGCAAATAAAACATCCCCCCAAATGCTTCAAAAGGTGGCCTGTAGGAAGACCCGCCAATGTGTCCCAGTTCCCCCCTGCACCATGGCTCTCCGGTGGCTCTTTCCCGGGTGCAGTGCCCCGGGTCCTTCCCTGCTGTGCTCCTTCCTTGATGTCTCCCAGCCCTCCCCCGGATGGGGAGGCCGATGACGAGGGTGCCGGAGTGCGAGGGGTGCCGGGACCGGCCCGTGCCAGCCGCTACCAGCGGGTTTCCCCTTCTAAAAGTCTCTTTTGTGTCCCTGCTGTTTCCCTCCCCAGGTGGCTGCGAGTGGCCCGGGCCGACGACGTGAGGCGCGGGGCGGCGGTCAATGTTATTTGAGCGGGGGCCGCGGGCCTCGGCGATCGCAGACCAGAGGATGCAGAAAGCCGCCTACTACGACAACGCGGGGCTCTTCGGGGGCTACACCTACAGCAAGGCCGACGCCTACCCCTACGGCGCGGCCCACCAGCCCTACGGCCAGGCCGGCTTGGACGGCGAGTACCCCGGCTCCGCCTGCTCCGTCCAGGGCTCGGCGCCCGGCCGCGCTGCGGCCCACAAGGGCAGCGAGCTGAGCGGGAGCTGCATGCGGCCGGGCGGGGGCGGCCCCGGGGGCAGTCAGCCCCCGGGAATCGGCGAGCATCAGCCCCCGGCCCTGCCGCCCTCCTCCCCGCCCAACCCGCCTCCCAATGTGCCCCCTCCGAAAAAAGCCAAGGGGGGCCCCAACTCCTCGGGCTCGGCCAGCGCCACCCTCAGCAAGCAGATATTTCCTTGGATGAAGGAGTCTCGGCAGAACTCCAAGCAGAAAAGCACCTGCGCCCCCCCAGGTAGCCCAACACCCCTTGCCCCAACCCACTGCTCGCCCGGGGAGCCGGGCTGAACACCTCGGCCTGAACCCCTCGGCCTGAACCCCTCGGCCTGAGCCCCCTGGCCCCGCGCCTTGTCTCCTACTCCTCTAGCTGCCATCGCCCTCCTATCTATCCCCCCGGACCCCGCTGAGGGGTTCCAGCCCTGCCGGGCGCTGCAGGTGGGACAGGCTGGGGGCGGGGTCCCGGGGAAGACTGGACGGATGGGCGCTGGTGGTCTCTTGGGGGAGGCAGCTGGGGGAGGGTGTGTATGTCGGGCAGGGAGGAGTGGGAGGCCACCCCCGGGCTCTCTGCACCCCCTTCTCGGGCGCCGACAGAGAGAGAGGGTATAGCAGGTTTCCGAGGGACCCCGGGAGGAAGCGGGGCTGTCTTTCGTGCGGGGAACCAATGTGTCTTTGTGCCTCTTCCCCACAGGAGAGAGCTGCGAGGACAAGAGCCCCCCCGGGCCGGCCTCCAAGAGGGTGCGCACAGCCTACACCAGCGCGCAGCTGGTGGAGCTGGAGAAGGAGTTTCACTTCAACCGCTACCTGTGCCGGCCGCGCCGCGTGGAGATGGCCAACCTACTCAACCTGACCGAGCGGCAGATCAAGATCTGGTTCCAGAACCGCCGGATGAAGTACAAAAAGGACCAAAAAGCCAAAGGCATCATGCACTCCCCCGTCGGACAGTCCCCGGACCGCAGCCCCCCTCTAAGCGGCCCAAACCACGTCGGCTACTCCAGCCAGCTCCCCGGCGTCAACAGCCTCAGCTACGACGCGCCCTCGCCCACCTCCTTCGCCAAGTCTCAGCAGAGCATGTACGGGCTGGCCGCCTACACGGCGCCGCTGAGCAGCTGCCTGCCGCAGCAGAAGCGCTACGCGGGCGCGGAGTACGACCCCCACCCCATGCAGAGCGGCGGCGGTGGCTTCGCCAACCCCAGCCTGCAGGGCAGCCCCGTCTACGTGGGGGGCAACTTCGTGGACTCGATGCCGGCCTCAGGCCCTATGTTCAACCTGGGGCACCTGCAGCACCCCTCCTCCGCCAGCGTGGACTACAGCTGCGCCGCCCAGATCCCCGGCGGCCACCACCACGGACCTTGCGACCCCCACCCTACCTACACGGACCTTTCCTCTCACCACACCTCTCAGGGACGGATGCAGGAGGCGCCCAAGCTCACGCATCTGTAGCGGGGCGGCGGCCAGCGGGGCCCGCTCCCCTCTCCATTACCTCACTTTTCTGACGGGACAGTGTTACTGTGCTCTCTAGTGCCAACAGTATCAGTGGATTTGTCTCTCTTAGCAGCTCCCTTCTTTCTTCCGCAGCCCCGAGTAGGTCCGTGAGCAGGAGCCTTTCTCTTAGAGCTGTTTTAAGCATGACAGTGCAATATACTGCCAACCGAGGGACTGATAAGCTGGTAATGATGTACTTGAAGGTAAGTCTTAGAGATGCTGTAGTGTTAGCAGCGCGTCATGCTGAGGTGTTTTAGACCAGTCGTGAGCCGTCGGAACTCGCCCGCGCGTAAGCTTATTTCAGAGAAGTTAATTTATGAGTTCTTCCGTAATGTAAGGATCGCATTGGACTAAATGATATGTATTTATTATTTTAAGCGAGACATTTTTTGTATCACTGATTATTTATCCTCGTCTTAATGTATTTATGTGGGTATTTGTAGAGTTTCTTCACCAATACTTCGGGAGAGGGATTCAGGTCCGTGGTGACTTACATTTCACCTATTTAGTATAATCGGTCTGAGCTAGTTGAGAGAGTAGTCTTGAACAGTTGTAACAGTGGCTGGTGTTTGTAGTTTATGTAAGGATTAATTAAGACAGCAAATCGTAAATCATTAATAGAGTAAAACAAACTGTGGCATCACACAAAGAGCCGTTACACTTAAAAATTATTGAAAGTATTTTTAAAGTATTTATTTCTAATTGGCTGGCCCCACTCGAGCGCCTCCGTGGCTTGGCTGGCAGCTGGCTCAGCCGGGTGAAGCCACCTTCAGTTGGAAGCGCAGCCGCTTTGAGGCGGCGATCTACAAAGAGGGGCCCTTGGCCATCTTGTTTCAGATCAAATCCTGCATATAAAACCTCGGTGAGGTTAACATTTATTTATTGGCTGGGTATCTATTGCGCATATTATTTCGGTGGGCTTTTTTTTTTTTTTTTTAAATTACACTCTGGCTATCCAAAATAGAAACGAAATTAGAAGCTTAGAAGGCAAAAAAAATTAGAAACCCTCTGATAGTGCTAATTTCATTAGGGTCTCCATAGCAATCCGCGCAGCAGCTGCCGCCTCCTTTGTTATTTTTATACTGTCGTCTTTATACTAACCATAAATCAATTTTTAGACACCTTTGGAAGCCCGAGCTTCTTTTTTTTTTTTTTTTTTTTTTTTTTTTTTTTTCATAAATATAAACTTTGAAAGAAAATTGACAATCAGATACACACAGCCGAAGGGAGATGCTGAGACGGGGTGCGGGCAGTGGCTGGGCGGTGCCGCCGCGCTCCCCCGGTGCCCGGCAAGGACAGTCCCACCCCCCCGATCGCGGCAGAGGGGCACCGCCACCTCTCCCTGCCACAAGCAGGACAGTTAACACGGGGAAGAAAAAGATAAAGTAACGAGAAGATTAAAAAATAGGAAAAAGAAAGGGAACGATGCTCTGAACCCTTGTGTTTCCTCCTCTCTAGTTACACGGCTGTATTGAACTCCTCGCTGGATTTACAGAGATACTTCTTTTGTAAACGCTGTGATTAAAGTCTCTTCCTGACAGTACATATTGCTCTGAGAAGACTATTCTTGTCTGTTTCTAAAAGTGTCGAGTTAAATGTTAATCCAAACTTATGTATTCCCCACCAAAACATCTGATGCATCACTTTCCAGTTTGACAAACACTGCAGCTCCATCCTCTAATGACAGACCTGGCATTCCTATTGTGAGAAATATTTTACCACCTCCCGTGCTGGTCAATACAGACAAGTTCTCTTTTATTTATTCTTTTCTTTCCCATCCTTGTTTTCTTCCTCACCATTTGGTATTTATGTTCAGCTGAGCACTAATGGTTCAAAATATTACTTAGGGTTTTGTTTTCCCCCCTGTGAGATTTCAACAATGCTGTGCTTTTTTTTCAACAAAAAAGTATCTTTTGTTAAATTTCACTTTTAACCAAGCAAATTTGGATATATGTGTTACAGATATGTAAACAAAACAGAACAGAATAAACTGCTTTGTTTGGAGACATATTTTAACCCTTTTAAGCCCTAAAATTGTATTCTATGGAAGCTTCCACACAAATTGTTTCTTAGAAGCGCCACCCAGGAGTAAACAAAACATACAAACAATACAAAAAGTAATGCTAGACACCACTTGTGATTTATACTTCTGTAATATGCCATAAATATACACATATGTTTTTCTCTCCAACAATTTCTGCAATCACTGTGCTCACAAACCAAATTGTCCATGTAGGATTTTTGTGTGTTCTTGAAACACAATATATTTTGCATCACTTGCTTCTATCTGCGAAAAAACAAGGCACCACCATTCCTGCAGGACACCCAGTGTCCTTTTCCCTTTTGCTTTGTGCTCTGTAGGCTGTTAGTCAAACAGTGTCTGCCTCGACTCACACTATTAGTTCTTCATTAAATCTGTTAAGAAAGAAAAGGCTGTTTAGAGATCTGGGGGAGGGAGTTCAGAGGAACCCTGACCACAAACACAGTGTTACTGAGGCTCACCGTCCTGAGTTACTTTCATATTGCAGAAAGACAGGGCCAACAGACATGGTTTCCAGTGGGGGAGGAGGAGGAGCATGTGTGAGGGAGAATATTCCTGTAAATAAATTCACTTTCTTCTCCATGACTCTGCAGAGGCGTCTTGTTTGTAATGCAATAGAAGTCCATGATGATAACCTAATTATTAGAAGTAATGTAACTTTAGCAAGATCGCTGACATTTTTACAATGTTTGCATAAGCATCAGCAATCTAGAGGAGAGATACACTTTAGCACAAGCCAGACTTTTTCTTGGCCCATTATTTAAAACCCATAAACTATAAACAACCCATTTTCACACTCAACAGGGACTCAGCTCCTTTGCAACAGCATCTTATGTGATGAACTCCAGTCACCTATTTAAAACACAGCTAGTCAGCCAAGGCCAGGCCTGGGGCTGATCTTAGCCTTGCCTTTCTTTACAAATAGGAGGCATAACAGCCCTTCCTTTCCATCCCTGCTCCCTCCATCGGCTCCAGACTCATAAAAGGGTCAGCGAGCCAGGGCCTCTAAATGCCAGCAGTGATATAGCACTGTTTGGGACAGGGAGCTGCTGACAGCACTGGTTGAGAGGTGTCAGGGGTGCACTGAGCTTCAGTGAGGCCATGCAGGTTCTCCTGTTCAGATCAGCGGGGTTTGGGTCTCCACTTTACGGTTTGGCCCTTACAGTAACCCACCATTTAACGGTGTTCCAGCAGTTTCCCCGGGGCAAAAAGGAGCTGAGTCTTTGTGTTACCTCCATGCAGTCAGTGTAGGGCTTAGCTGCCCCTTTGCATCCTGTTTCTTTTTGAGCGGGCGCCCATCAGTGTCCCACTGTGTATGGCCTGGTGAACAGCATCAGGACAGGGGAACCTAGACAGGCACAGCTGGGGGCTTCCAGGGATGCCACAGTTTTGTAGGTGCCACTTCTGTTTGGCTGGAAAAACAAAGCCAAATTCCTCCTGCTCCATTAGCAAGTATTCCCTGAGCAGACACTGCAGGCTCCCAGCCCTGGTCCCTGGGCAGGACAGGAAGGATTCAGGAGAACCCCCATGGTTTCCACTATGAGACCACACCAGGGTCATCTGGGGCTGCAGGCAACCGTGTCCAAAGATGAAGAGGAGGCAGCTGGCTGCACACCCAGGAGGGAAGGACATGCAGGGAGGAGGTTGGCTAAGAAAGAAGGTGCCCACCAGCATCAACTAGGAATCCCCTGACTTTCTTGAGGGCCAGTTGAGTCTTTTGGGCTCCATGGCAAAAAGTCTGAAGTCAGGATCCACCACTGGGGTGACTTCACCCCTCCATCCCCATGGGAATCCCATTGAAACAGCCTGCAGGGAGGTCCAGGCATTAAGAGGACTACTTGTCCAGGGGATAAAAAACAGGGTGAAGGGGATGGGGCTGCTGGTCTATCACTGGGAGGGTGCCTTGCTGACAGCTGTCAGCTGAGGAGAGATGAAAGGAGCTGCAAGTTGTGATGCCATCCTTCTATATGCCAGCCTGCTGTGCATACACACACAATGGCAGCCTAGGGAAGGCACAGTGTGCTGCAGAGTGGACAGGCCCAGATGTCCAGCACTCTTCTGCAGACCTGCCTGGGAACAAAAGCTGGGGCTGGGCAGGCAGCACAAAGGGGCTGGTGCTGCCAGGGCAATCAGGGCTGTGGTGGTTGGCTGGGTGTCATGTGATGTTATACATTGATGAACAAGATACCTCTGCTTTTAAAAGGTGCTGGACCAGAGCTCTGTTGGCAGCAGCCACTTTCCAGGGGTTGAATGGCAAGTTAATCCCTGAACGGGCAGCGTCTCTCTGTTCCCATGTGAGAGGCAGCAGTGGGTACCCCGTGGTCCTTGCTTGGAGTGGGTCTGCCAGGGGAGTGAGAGAGCTGGCTCTACTAAGGGTCATCAATCACACAAAGAGCACTTTTTACTCGACAGTGGTTCCTCCTACTTCTGCTTGGTCCTGAGCCATCTGGGAGAGCAGAAACCCCACCCAGCAGAAGCAGAACGCAGTCCCAGAGCCTGAGAGTCATGGAGTAACAGGGCAGGACTGAACACCTTTGGTCACATAGGCTGAGATACACAATGGGACACCGCGAGGCCTCTGCAGATGCTGCTCAGGAGCAGAGGTGAGTCTTTGTCTCTCCTTTTGGAGCCCAGAGTCCTGAAGCTTTCCAAACTTTCTGGGATGAATAACAGAAAGGCTCAGCTACAATGACGATAAGCACAAAGCAGAGTGAAAACAGCAAGGAATTTGTACTAGACAGGATGGACATCTTCTGGATAAAAATACTGATGAATGTAGCATTGGAACAGTAGCGTTCATTTTTTCATTTGCTGACATGCAGTTTTTCTTGCAACAGCTGAAGTTTTGGGAGCAGTAGGCAATCCCATGCTGAGTGAGGTACACTCAGTCTCTCCTCCAAGAAACCTAGTCCACATTTTAGGATCGTTGGGAGCAAAAAAGGCTAGATGAGACAGAGATCTTGGCTGCAAACTCACTGACACCTCTGTTTTGCACATAGCAGCATGGCTTACCTTGACACCTCTGGGACATCAATACATGTAATATTTCTGTCCCACCAAATTCATAGCCATGGGATAGAAAACAGGGCTATACATGGCAAGGGGCCAATGTGCAATCACTCTTCAGAGCAAATCTTTACAAAAGAAGGGATAGACTTTCCTCTTCTCTGTGTCTGTATAGAGGGTCTTTGTCCTTAATCCCACATATTGGGAGAACAGAGGTTCTTGCCCCAGGGGTCATCTGGGAAAGGGAACTTGTCGCAGGGAAATATTGATGGCAGAGGGAAACACCCCTTCCTGAGGATTGCTGTGACTGCCTGAAAGGGCTGTGCTAGTGCAGGAGCTGAGGATGGCTCCCCTGGAGTACCAGAACAACTCCCCATCTCTGCCCTGGAGTCCCTGTTAATCTTTTATTCACGTTTTACAAAATAAACTCCCAAGAGCTTCCCCTCCTTCTGCAACAGCCTTTCTCCCAGGAGCCTTTGGTGGTTTGTTTGTGCTAACAGGGCCACTGCTTAAATATCCAGTGTTTGCTTGCCTTCCTTCAGGATGCCCACCCACACCATGGATGTACATCCCCACTCATCACTGAGAGCCAGCTTTGCCCAGCTGTAGCAGCAGAGGAGTAAGGACAAGGTAATGCTTGAACCACACCTTCCAAGTCTGGGGGCTGAGGAGGGATCTGCTGGATCTCCTGTGTGTTAGTTATTGTGACAAGCACAGCTGGTGGACTCTTGCTCTAGGGAGAAAGGCCACATGTCCCAGTGTCAAAGCAGTGTCTGTGGCTCAGGGCTTTTGACACACATGCTGCTCGAGCAGCCTTCCTAAGGTGAATTGCTGGTGTCTGCCACCAACTCAGGGCTTTTTGGCTGGACTTTGTCCTACATCATGTCTTGGTTCCACAGTGGCTTTCCCAGGCTTTGTAGAGATTCACATATTTCCAGAAACATGGTGACACAAGGACTCATTTGGTCCATTGTTCTCACAGAGGTTTTTGCTCCAGCAGCTCCCCTGTCTCACCATTACTTGACTACTCACACAGGCATCTCTAAACCTCCCAGCCATTCTCAAATTGTCTCTGACAGCATCACCTGCTTTTTTTCCTCCACTTTTCTTCTTCCTTCTTTTGGCTTCCAAGGAGTCCTTCATCTTTCCCATTAGACTCCTTGTAAAAAACCAGCTGCAGTCACTCTATTCTCTGTCACTGGAACTTAAGTATTTAAGTCTGAACACTGAAATTCTTGCATGTAGAAAAAGCCTTCCCTCAAAAGCCAGAGCATCAACAAGAGATGTTTTGCCTGTATTTAGCCACTGATTTCTGCTTTTGTCACCCTTGAACAGTCCTGCCAAAACAAACAGATAACACACAGGAAACTCGTAACAGCATCCAGCTGGGTAAATGGAAAGGTTGGATGTTGGTGTGAACACAGACAGCTTTTTTAGCATTTAAAACAGTCTTAAGTGTAATTAAACCAGTTGCATTCTGCAAACACAAGACTCAAGTAAAGCAGCAGCCCTGCTCTAGAGCCAATTCTCTTTCCTTCACTGCAGGCAGGAATTTTTACAGCAGGGGAGACTGAAGAGCACAGATGCTCTCCTGCATGGACAGCCATTCTCTGCTAAAGAGAAAACCTGGTGTTCCCAGGCTCCTGATTTTTCAGAAGATAACATTTTCCAGACTGCTCAGATTGCCACGGGAGTGCTGAGAAAGTTTACATCACCCAGAATTCAACCCCTTCCTCAAAATGTATGTTTCCTTACAAAGTCTATGTGATTTAGACTGATCTTCTAATTTATACCCACATCCCCTGAAAATAGAAATTGAGGTCATAGTCCATTATTAGTGCATCAGGGCAGCACAGCCCATCAGAGTGAACAAGTCTGTGCCAGGAGAGCACCGAGCTTCAGGGCTCTGAGATTTTGATGACTGCTCTCTCTGTAGACTTGAAGGTCAAGCATCCTTATGACATAACCTGTACAGCCAGCCTTTGCTCTGTAAGAGCTTTTTTATAGCAGATGAACAATATTAGCTGGGGAGAAAGTGGGGCTGATAGGAGGCCATGTCACTGATCAGAGTGCCTGTGCAGGGAAACACGCCCATACCTTTGCAGGCTTGTGTATTCCTGTCCCAGCAATGTGTCCTCTCAGGGCCCCTGCAGGAAAAAACCCAAACAGATCAGCTCTGAATTCATCAGCTGCATATAATGGTGGAGCTGAGATGCAGAACATAAATCTCCATGGGAAAGAGTTGATACTGAGTCAGTGAAATAGTCTGATTTTGTCTTCCCATTATAAAATTCTCCTGTCACCAGTCCAGCCCTCTGAAATCACACAGGAGACCCAGAGGAATGTTTCCTTCTCTGGGGATTCTGGTTGCCCTCATGAGGTTGGCACCATGCTCGGTCCTTGCAAAACGTGTGGCCTCTTCCTGACCACAACAAATGTCATTTTGGCCAAGAGCTTGTAGAGCTCCTGGAGCTGTTGAGTGGAAGGCACTGGATGATGGATGAAGGCATATAAATTTCAAGCTTTTATTTAGAAATAAAATCTATTTTTTAATAAAGTACAACCCTTGCATTTCCCGGCTGACTCTACATCCACCTACTAAGAATTAGAAGGTTACAGGTCTAATTGAAAGCAGCATGATGTAGCCCTTCTTTGTATTCCTTGTATGTCCAGTCCCAAGTCACCAAAGCTCAGATGTACTCTGCCAAGCACACCCTTCTCCTGTTCTGAACAGCACTGACACCTGGTTATCAGCTGAGGCACTGGATGAAACCCATCATTATCCAAATCAAACATCAGCGTGGCTCAGACTGGTTGGTGATGTGTCACGTGCAGACATTTAGGGAAAGATGATCACTTCGGGAGTCCAGATTTCACCTCCTTCACCTTGTGGCTGTTTCCTGCCATTCTGGGGGATTGAAAACCAAGAGAGAGTTGGACGATTTGGCTGGGTAGAGCAACTCTGCCAGCTGCAAACACTCAGTAAAAAATGCCGAATCGTCAAGGGAAAAATAAAAGTCCATTAACGGTGTGAGCCTGTTAACGGTGAGAGGATTCATTTTTGAGAGGCTGCAGAGCACTTATCTGATGGAAAGAGACCATTAAGTGCCATGAGGTGCAGTAGCAACCCGCCCCTCGCTCCAGCCTCCGGGTGTGGAGACCTGGGTGTGCCCGCGTGGGATCCCGTGGGAGCTTTCAGGAGCCTGGCCGGATTCAGGGCAAGGGAGTACGCAGACCTGTACCCGGACGGGAGCCCGGATAGAGGGAAAGCTCCAGCTCACTCACCTCCCAAACTCCCGGCAGACGTCCCAAGTGTGTGGCGACTCCGTCAAGTCCAGGGGGACGGGGCTGTCCCGGGGCAATCCCGGTGCGGCGGGGCGGGACTGCCCACCTGCCCTGTAGCGCCGCGCCGGCCCCGGGCAGCCGGGCGTGGACGGGGGAGCTGGCGGCGCCCGGGACCCCCGGCACGGGTTCGCCCCTCCGGGCTCCCATTGGCCGCGGGGCGGGACGTGCCGCCCCGCTCCAGGGCCTATATTAGGGCAATATTGCCCCGGTAGGGCGCGGTGCTGCCCCGCGGGTCATGGACCTGGGGTACTTCGCTCTCGCCTTTCCGCAGGGGCTGTGCCGCGGGGCCCCGCCAGCCCCGTACCCACAACGAGGGGACGCCACCTTCCCGGCGCTGGGCACCACGGCCAGCGCCGCGCCGCCCCCGCAGGCGCTGGGCCCCAGCTACCGGCCGTCCCGGGGAGCCGGACCGCCGGGCTACGCTACCTCCATCTCCATCCTTCCCGGGAGCGGCCGCCCGCCGTCGCCGGACCCCGATCACCCCTGCCCCTGCCTCGGCGCGGGCGGCGGGGGCCTGCGGCACCTCTCGCCCTGCCCTGGGGCCGCCCCTGTGCCCGGCTCTCCGGCCCCGGCGGCGCCCCGCACCTTCGAGTGGATGCGAGCGAAGCGGAGCCCGCCCGGGAGAAGTGAGTGGGGCGGCGGGGAGCGGGCGGGGGCTGCTCCCATCCCGGCTCCCCTCTGTCCTTCTCCTGCCTCGACCCCCGCCCCGCTTCCTCCCCCTGCCTTTGCCCCCGCTGAAGCGCGGTGTTTTTCGGCGTTGCAGGCGGTGCGGCGCCGTGCGGGGGGGAACCTGCTCCCGCCTGCTCCGCACGCACCAGCTTCAGCACCCGGCAGCTCACGGAGCTGGAGAAGGAGTTTCACTTCAGCCGGTACCTGTCGCGGGCCCGCCGCCTCGAGGTGGCCCGCTCGCTGCGCCTCCGCGACGCCCAGGTGAAGGTCTGGTTCCAGAACCGCCGCATGAAGCAGAAGAAGCGGGAGCGGGAGGCGCTGGCCGTCCCCGCCGCCGCGCCCGCGGGTGTCCCGGGCGGCCCCGCCTGAGGCTCCGCCGCCCCCACGGAGGGGCCCGCGGGGCCGTCGGGGCTGCGCTGGAAGCGGCGGCCGGCGGGGCACCCAGGCGTCCTTTCACGCGGGACCGCGGTGGTGCAGTTCCGCTGCTTTTTCTGTTGCAACTTTATGGACTGATTTATTTACGAGCGTTCAGGGAAAACCGCCGGCCCGGAGCGCCGCTGCTCGGTATCGGACCGGGCCGAGGCAGCGGGCGGGTGCAGCCAGGAGCTAGCGGAGAGCGCTGCTCCCCCAAGGCAGGGCGGTGAGCGGCTCTGCCAACTCCCCTGGGTTCGGGGGGAGGTGGGTGCGTGAGGGGCTGCCCCATGCTCCCGACCCTTTCTTCGTTTTGCATTTAAAAAGACAGATCCATGCAGAGTTAGTGCAGAAGGGGAGAAACTCCGAGAAGGCAGGGCAGGGGAGAGCAGGGAAACTTTCCTCTTGCAGGAGGGGCCAGGGATGGTAACAGCATGAGTCCAAGATCCCGTTTTGAAAGAAGTGTCCTTGTCTTCTGCCCTGCTCTTTGCAAAATTGCTGCAAAAACCAGGCTGGTTTTGCTTGTATTTATTCATCATTCATTCATTCATTCATTCATTCCCATTCTTTTTCCTGATGTGGCTGATTTAGCTGAAAATCTGATTTTGAAAGGAAAAAAAACGAGGTAAAATTTAAAAAGAAATAAACTCTTAAGAGGAGCACCTATTCCCTTTTGAACTGCAGAGGTGCTGGGATTTCTCTTGAAGAGGCTCTGGGCAGCCCAGGACTGGCCAGCAGCCACTCTGTTGACTCCCAATTCCCCTCACATATCCGTAGACAATATAAAGCCTCTTACAGCATCTAGGGCCAGACTCAGTTCATTTAGTTCTCTCAGTCTTCATAGTATCTTATGGTTAAAAAATTTGCATCATTATAAATCTGTTTGCAACAGATCTCACCACATGCAAAATCTCAAGGCCTGTTGAAACTCAGGAAGATGCTTGGGTTTGACCAAAGACGAATGCTGGCAAAAGGACAAGAGGATTCCTGGGTCTTTTACTTGGATAATTGGATACATGCACGCACAAAAAAACCCAAAACCAAAAAACAAACAAATAAACCTGGCAATGTTCCCATAGGTAAAATAACAGTATCAAAGTGGACAAAGGAACCAAGTTTAGACCTTTTTCCCATTTGTGCCTGGGAAAGCATAACAGCAATGTGTAGAGGAATGACATCTGGATTTATGTGAAGGTGATTTTATTTATTTGTGGACAGGGCTTTTATTTTGGATAAGTCTCTGCCCTGGATTTCTGCTGAGTGTTGGACTTTGGGGTGAAGAACCAATTATGGGACCAGGGCAGACAGATCTCAAGGGGACCTGCAAAATGCACTGGGTCCCTCTCTGGAAGCCAGCCCCAGACACCAACAACTCTTTGTCTTTGTTGGATGCTTGCTGGGTAAAACCAACACAGGGAGAAGATGAAGATGGATGTCTCAAATCAAAAAGACTGCAATGAAGAAGACTCTTACTCTCTGTAATACTTTCCCCTCAGCTGCCCTTCTGCTTAAGGCTTTCTTCTGAAGACTTCTGCTGAGGGACTGGGAAGCCACTGCTGATGGACGCTTCAGCAGAGGTTCATGGGAACCCTGGGAAACTACTCCCAAAAGCTGGGCAGGCAAGTTGTGATGATGTTGTGGCAACAAGTCCACAGCTAAACGGGGGCAGAAGCCTCCTTGGCAAGGAGATGGGTGTTCCCCACAGTGAACATCCAAAGGACAGGACTTCCCAAGAGAGAAGGGTTCAGTCACACATCATATCCTGACTGTGCTGGCAAAGGACAATAATGCTAGAGGCTCACGGTTGTGCATGCACATAGACACATTTTTGTTCTATATATAGAGATACCTTTCATGTCTCTTGGGCTGGTTCACTTCATGGGATAGCCCTAAAAATTCCCACGACTGAAGCACTTGTGTAAAATTAGCTGCAACTAAAACGTGGTTTGCAGTTCTTCATTAAAGTAATGACATCAAACAAGCATTTATACTGCAGGCTGATCATTCATTAAAAACCAGAAAATATTTCTGCCACTTTTTTTTTTTTTTTTTTTTTTTTTCTATTTAAAGCAGAATAAAGCAAAGTGTGGTAAAATTAATGAAAATTTGAATAAATCAACTTTGTTTTGCAAGTTGAATTTTAAAGGCAAGTAAACTACTAACCAGCTCTTTTCTCCAGCTTTTTAAGGTCCATTTTTATGAACTCCTTTGTTGATATTCTTTATTTGTTGGGGGGTTTTTTTAATACTACAAATGAGCATAGACTTATAGCTAGAATACCCCATCTTTCTCAGAACATGTGTTTCACATACAAACTTTAGAAAACAGCGGTATTTTCAGTTGCCTCCAAATTTATTGCATATCTATGGGGTTGCTTGTTTGTCAGCCTTTTATTTTCCTAATGATTTTGACATTTGTGCCAGGCACTTTAGGCCAGAGGAATGCTTTCTGTACTGCTGGCACACTCCTGTACTACCAACATGGAAAGAAAGATCCTCATTGATTTCAGTGGTGCTGGATCAGACCATTAGAGCACACTAAGTCTTTTACAATGAATGTTTTCGTGACATATATTTTCCTGAATAAATAAATACATGTCCCGGCCTTGTAGCTGTACACAGTTCTGTATCCATCAAAATGACACAGACTGAATGCACAGAGATTTACTCTGAAATTAAGATGAAACCTTACAACTCTTTTATGGCTGTCTGAATCAATTTAGTTGTATAAGCACAACTATATTCTGTTTTAAGAACCAGTACTTAGTATTAAGTGTAATTTCCACTCACATGACAGGACCAGTTTAATAAGATCTTTCTCTTCACAAACAGTTCTAGCTGCATGAGGATTAGATATTGCTCCTTTGCACTGTTCTGTCAGCAAGGTACCCAAAGGAAGGAGCTAATGCAAGTCACGTGCCAATTCTTAAATAATTAAATAAAAATGCCTGTGATATCCATGGGTGCACACATGAGACAAATAAAAGATAGATAAAGTCTAAGATTCACTCATTTAACATTAATCCCAAGAGTTGCGTCTCACATGCTCAATTTGATGCCTAGCAGCTGGAAACAGGTTTTAGATTTGGCAGCTAGAGGTAAGAGCACAAGCTGCAGTTCTCACTGCTATGGGAACAAAATATTCCAGGCTGGACTCAGTAGATGCCCACCACCACATAATTTATCAAAAATTATTAAACTACTATTTCCTGGCCTTATTTTTCCTCAGCCATTATCAGAAACCACAGAAAGATCATTCTCTTTTGGTCATATATATTAATTTTTGCCTACTGACTGTGGCTCAAAGGGCCCCAGGCTACAAAGGGATATGAACAAAGTAAGTTTTTACGTGTTCCCATTTTGCCTGAAACAGAACAAAAATATTGATTTGGAAGGCTTCAAAGATGAAAAAAAGTTGTAAAATTACTGTTCCTAAGTGGTATATGTGAATGTAGAGATTTCATATATTTTGGATGGGTAAATGATAACAGAAGATTGCACCTCTCTGAAAACCAAGCTTAGGCAGGAACCCAGGCTTGCCTGGGTATCTGTCTTCCCAAGTGGACCAGATTTAGTATGGTACTGCCAGGAATTACAGCACAGGGAACACTTTGCAGAGGGTCAAACCAACAACTCTTTATGGTATGAGCTGCATATCCAGGTTTATTTTGACCATGCAAGTAGCCAGCAGTAAGCTAGAAAATAAAAACACGCAACTCAATCCCCACATTTTAATCTCCTTTTAAAAGTGTTCCTCTCTATTATTTATCGGTACAACCTGGAACTGTGGTTTATGCAAATAATGGTACAGATTGCTAGCAGAGGAGAACAGACTATTAGTTATTTTAAGAAAAATCTTTGCAGACACAATGACAAATTGCAAACACCTCCTTGGAGTTCCAAGAACTTGTCTCTAGCAGCTAAGAAATCATACTTATGATTTGTCCTGCACTGCTTTGTTAGCCTAAGTGCCAAAGAGCCCCCAAGAACACTTGCAGATCCCTGATGACTGAAGAGAAACAGGTATGGAGAGAAACCCCAGATGAGACATGGCTGTCACAGTTTATCATTAAGAGGTGACTGAAGTTTAGGGGACACACATTCAATTCTATTTGCAATATATGGCTACATACAGCTATGTGTTTATGTGATTCATTCAATCTCAACCACTGGTTTTTTATGACTTTTCCTAATGTCAGTGAACTAAGGAGCCTTTGGCCAAGGAAAGTCATCCTGATAAAGAAAGGAGAATCAAATAATTCTTCTTCCAACCATAACAATATCTGTTATTCATACCTCTACTTAACCACATTCCCACATAATTGTGGGAAATATATAGGGAAAAGATGCTTCACAGAGCCAAAGCCTTGCTGTAGCTTGGCTTTATCTGGAAGTCTTTTGCTGTTCTTGATCATCAGCCAAGTGAAGAAAGTGACCCTCAGCTGTAAATCTTCCTTGGCTGTTTAAGCCAATTTATTCTTCCATAGAGTGTTAAAATCTCAGCTGGAGATACAGTCCTGAGACCTTTTTGTAAACTGGACAAGGCTCCCTTTATACTGAAAAAATGTAGACCACTGGTCCACAAAAGAGCTTTTCATAAACAATTTTGGTACTCTCGTGTTCTTGTTTCCTCAAAAGACAACAGCCACTGGTAATTAGCAGATTGAAAACCAGCAGTTTAAGTAAACAACCAAACACAGGAACAAATCCAGTCAGCTTCTTTTCTACTAGCAGACTTCCCAGCACCTGGAAAATAGACCTTTTTTACTACGCTTCATCAGAAAGGATAGTGTTGCAAATAATAACTTTGGCATTTTTAATCAGGATGGCATATCATGTCTTATGGAAGTGTTTAACAGGTCTAACTCAGTCTGGCCCATGGCCCTGACCTTAGAGTGAGACCCCTACACTGATCAGCATGGGGGACACCCCTAACCTGGTGCTTGAGCCCTTACACGGAGAACAAAGACCTTTGCAATGCATCAATTCATGCTGCTGTGGATGAGCATAAACTGCCACCCATGTGTGAATTCAGTGGATCAGGAGACCTGCTTCTGTGGGGCAAAAAGAACCATTTCTTCTGCCCATACAGCCAATGAGAAACACCTGCAACCCAGTAATATGATTTTGGTGACATTAGCATAGAGGAGAATCTGAGAGCTAAGGCTTTCCTGCCATTACTCTTCATCTTAACAGCTGTGCTACACTAAATCTACATTCCTAGTGCCTCTTTTTATGTTCCTTTAACAAGTAAGCTAGATTAAACACTATAAAGTTTAGAGTGGTATTTGAAAATAGATAAAAATATCACTAAATTTTTAAATGACTACTCAGATCCGATTTTGCCCAGTTACTGTTCAGATAATGGAAACAGTTTCTACTCCTGGCAACCTTTAGTATTCAATCCATATCTTAAGCATAGATATTGGTATAATTATTTTTAATACACAGACATTTATGGATTTATAAATTACACAATTTATGTGGAGTGACATTTTCTTCAACATCCAAGTGTATCAAATCCAATAATTATCAGTGTTAAAAGCCTATCAATAAAATAATCTCTCCCTTCAGAAATCCAGCTGAGTAAACATGTAGTAGGTACATGACACCAATGAGCAATCAAACTCATTTTCTCATGCTGGAGAAACTAGACCCCAAACAGTGCATGTAACAGGGTGAAATCTTCTAATACGTCCAAGATTTTGTAAAATTTTGTAATTTTAACCAACACTGTGAGCACTGTGACTTTAATTTCCATGTGACCAGGCAGAATGCTCAAAAAAATAGGACAGGACTGGCTGAACATTCTTAATGTCACATCTCACTTAAGAAATGGATCACCTGGTAATTCTGGTTGCTTTTCAAATGTAATACTAAATCAAATAGATTTGTCAATCTGATTTGGGGCTTTTCATGTGTGAATTGTTGCAGCAAGAGTTATAGAAGAAAATGGCTCTCACAAATCTGGTGTAAGAATAAATTTGAAGGAAAAAAAATAAAGCTACACCCAAACAAGAATAAAAACAGAACATCCTGTCTGCAGGTTGTCAGTGTCATTCATCTGTGATGTTGTTGTGTCCATCACCAGTGATCTAACGCCCACAGCTGAGCTCACCTATGCCAGAGGCAGATGGTCATGCTTTCAAGAAGTGGAAGAACATGGTTTTGGCCTGTTTTTCTGAAGAAAAATTTCCTAAATTTGAATTTCATTGTATTTATCAAGAAGATTATGATATGATGGAATATTTTGATGTTGTTGGCATCAGTCACATCCAGACAGGGATACCCAGGTCTGCGGTCATTGCAATTTGCGTCCTAAAGTCTTCATCAGCTGCAGCCGAGCCTCACCAGTGGCCACGAGATGAACAAGGAGTGTCTCCAATTGCTCACATTTGCTGGATTTGTCAGTCTCGGGGCTTGTTCTGCATTGTTCCTCTTTGCATCCAACTCTGCTGATAGTTCAGGCAGATTGGCCATCTGGCTCATCACTGTAAGTCTTCTATACCAGCATTAATTTAACTAAACACATTTAGTTCTAAACATCTGACTAAGAAGACTTTCAGATCCCAGCAACATTACTCTTGTAACTTTTGCCAGCCTCCAGGGAATTGAGAGGAAGAAAGGGATTTGCAACATCACACACACACATGGCTGTTAGCTGAACTAGGCTGGAATTTAGCTGGATTAAGTTGAAATTTAGCTAGCCTGTGCTCTCTGCACACTTATGTAAACTGAATATGGCTCATGTGGCCCAAAATATTTCTCAACTCGGCATTCCTTTTCCATGTCCCAATGTTCAGAAAGATTAAAAGCGCATCCTATTTGCAAAATGTTCTGAAATCATTGCTGCACAACTTTTTATTTCTGCTTGCTCTGTCTCTAAAAAGACCAAAGAAAACACCTGGTGCTTTTCTCCCATCCTTCTCCTGGTGCCAGGAAAAGGATCCGTCTGATCTGCCACATCTTCTCACAAATCTCAGGAGGTACCCAGCCTCACCAACTCATACCTGCAACCAAAAAGACCATGTGTTTTTAATGTATATACATTCAAGTTATTTCAGTCAGCATATTTTTTTTTTCCTTACCACAGTTGTACCCTGGGGAGGAACTATGTCAAGTATGAACTTCTACAGCTGTAATGAAGACATGGCAAAGCTTTTCTTGTTCCTTTTATGGAACAAGGCAATGATTTTAGATGGAATAGATTCAACTTCTGAAGTATCTGCTATGTTGTATCTACTGAATCAGTGCTCAGCCTCCCGTAAAAATATAGAATGACACTCTGATGATCAGGCTGTGTCTAAACTGGAGGTGTTGGAAAGAAAAAACAACCCCACCACAGAAAAGTTCTTATTTATGAGATACATGGGGGAAATGATTCAGAAAACAAAGTCACTTCCATGTAAGCTTTTTAAAAGAGGAGATTTCCCATCTAGAGGTTAAAAAATTATAAAAGATCATTCAGCTCTGCAGCATTTAGCTGTAAAAATGGAAAAGTCAGTATAAACAATGAGCTGCTTCTATGAGGACTAAGTTATCAGGCAGAATTGGTCAGAACTCTTTTTGCTGAAGTGAAATGAAAAAGCCAAGACTTAAGCCCCATCCTGGCTCAGCAGAGACGGCATTCACACAAGATCAACAAGGCTCATGTCCCTGCTCCTGCATGTTTGTCTCCCTAAAGAACTCCCCAGAGATGTGGAGATTGAATGAGATGGCTTGGATCTCATTAATTCCCTACCAAACTTTCTCCTCAGGTGTTCTAAGAGTTCTACACACACGACTGATGAGAGGGTTTTTGTAGGTGGGTCTTTCTCCCTCTCCCTTTCTCAGATCTTATAAAGGGTTTTGGTTTTATCCTGGTGTGGAATAGCAACACATACTTAATTGCAAAAATCTTTTGGGAGAAGGTAAGCATTTTCTGCCCAGCTCTACAATAATTTACAGCACATCCCTCTTACAGTGTTTTGCAGATAAATGCTTCATTACAGCTGCCTCTTCCCTCCATGCAGGGTAAGCAGTTTTGATCATTTCTACAGGAAGAAGGAGAAAGTGCTTTCTTTCTATGCTGGCCTCCAGAAAAGGATTTAGACCCTCTCACAAGGAGCTTTGATGAATTAATAAACCTCCTAAGTATTTACCATGCTTGTCCAGAAACTGAATTAAATTGCAGCTCCTTAATTTTCCAGATAACATCTGTAGAATTTGAGAAGACTTGCCTAACCAGTGCCTACAGTCAAACTGGGAATCATTATTCTTATTTTCATTAACAAGATGAATCTGGATTTTGCTATAGTATGAGCTACACAAATATCAAGTTGAATCTTTACAGACATTGCTACTGCAAGCTGGAGTCATGATTGCTGCTTTGACATTTGTGCCATTTTGACAATGCAGTCCAGATCCACGCTTTAAAAAACAGACTTGTTGGTGTCTGGTCAACTAAGGATTAAAAAAAGATAGACAAGTATGGAAGCAGCCTGTTAACACAGATTGGATCCAAGGAAACAAAAAGCAGAGTTTGGTAGGAAGAGTAGAGGAAGGCAGCGTGGACTGTGCAGTAGCACAGACAGGGAAACCAGGACAAAGCTTCTGTCTCCCTTCTGGAGGCTCCTTGCAGGGCTTGCAGGTCCCTGTGATCTGAGATTCTGTTTAAAAGCCAAATCCTGATTCCATAAAGCATAAGCTGTGTGAAACCTGTTGCTCTAAATCTACCACTTGCATGGAGAAACAAGCTCCATGGGCAGCTGGGACACTGTCATGGTCCTGGGCGCCAGCTGGGGCACGCTCCCCTCCAGTGGCCTGGTAGATCTATTCAAAGCTCAGTCCAGGTCATTGCCCTCTTTGTCTACCCGTGGCTCCTGCTTATTTGGACTCTGATCTATGAAGTGATGTCCCTGTCCCTATGAGGGTGCCTGATGCCCTGGGCTGAGAGCACTGGGATGGGCTGTAGAAGCTGTGCCCTGCTCACCTGCAGAGTTCTTCTGGGAAAGTGCCAGGTAAATCTGGAAGGATAAAGGTCTGACTTCAAGATCTTAGCTATTTCAGAGCACAGAGCAAGCTTCCTCAGCAGCTGCTGGGAACAACAGGGATACGCAGGAGCCTGGGGGCTGGTAACACTTTCAGTGAATAAAATAGTGAAGTTTGGGTTTCTGCACAGCTGCTTTGATGTCTGCTCAGTGCAGCTGCAGGGATGACAGACGTGCTAAAGTAGGCCTGGCACCCTTGTGAATAAAAGAATGCAGAAAAGGAGAAGAAAATGATTAATCTAATGGCTTTCATACAGTTTGTGATTCCCTGTTTGCTTTCAGAAATGCTATTCTTGTATCTCCTAAAACTCTAATAAACCCTTTCTGTCTTCATGTAGGTTGCTGGAAGACGCATCAGCATTATTTAGTTTGTCAATTAAGTATCCAATATCTTCCTTAAGTGTGACGTGATTAATGTTAATACTCTGACTATTGCATTTTTATAGACCTGTGTTCCTAGAAATCATACCTTGTCTTGTTTACACAACAATTAGACCCTTTTGAGCCTACCTGATTACGAAAATCTATTGTAAGATACACCTGAACTTTCATAAACCCAGCTTTATTTCTTACTCCATCAGGGACACTACCATGAAACATACACACCAACTTCCCAAGGAAGTACACTGGAGCTAAAGAGGTGAGTTTGGCCTCAATTTTGAATTCAGGTTCCATATAAAATGATATCTCCTTAGTAAACTCACAGAACTGTGCGTGTAACTGAAAAATTTGCAACTTGGCTCATGCTTGAGCAGTTTTGGCACCGTGCCTCATACTGAACAGAGAATTGCACGAAATGTCTGATAGGCAAATACTTGCCTTAGAAGTATACCAAATGCCCTATTAGATTCATTTGATCATGCTAGTCCAGATTAATCTTTTTCTGTTGGTCTGTGTACTTTGCCAGGCTGTTTAGTGTACAGAGAACCTCTGGCATGAAGTCATGCTAAAAACACCCTCCTGCTGCTGCCTGGCATGGGATGTGTTGGCAGGGAAGGACTTACTCAAGTCTCCCTTCATTGTAGAGATTTCCAGCAGCCATAATAGCTCTTTAAAGACACTGACAGGCAGCATAATGCTGAGCAGCCCCCAGGATGCCCTAAGTTACACCAGAGGGACAGCCTGGCTGTGGGCCAGGCAAGGAGAAGGCATTTCAGTGCTGGTTTTTTCCCCCATGTCTGTCTACTGCTTGGCCTTTTCTCAAAACTCCAGCTGTACCACACAAGCAGTCTTCAGACACTTCACCCATACACAAAATTTCTGCACAGTTCTCTTTGACAGAACCATTGCTAATTAAATCTATGAATGTCAGCACTCCTCCTGTGTCTTGGAAAGGCCTGGCTTGTTAGAGACCTGCTCTGTGGAAATGCAGAGCAGTGTTTTGGGCAGAGATCTCTAGTTGTGGAATGAGAAAGTGCTCTCATGAGGTCTGTTGAGCAGCATGTGGCCCGAGCTTGTTGTACTGGGATGAAGAAAGGTTATATTGCAACACTGATCAACCCTGCAGTGTCCTTTACCACCTCAAGAGTTCTCTAAAGAGGAATATTTGCTATCAGTGTTAGGCTGATACAATATTCTTGTATCTACCTTAAACTGGACTTAGTCCATAATGAACAGTATGTGACACCTAGCAGTGTTCTCAGTTTTTGAGAAACTAATTTAAATGCCTTCATTTTCTGGTGATTTGTTTAATTTTATCTACTGTCATCCATATGGCTGGCTAGACTGTAATTTTAATGGCCAACAATAGTGTTACAAAGCAAATAGCTTGAAAAAATGCACAAGACCAAAAGTCTTTTGTTGTCATCTCCAATTCCTTTTGTAAAATATTCCTCACAATTGCAAAGGACTCATACCGCAGATAAAGGTATGCACTATTGTTAGCCATACATTTTATAAAATATTAACAGAGAAGAAGAGATGTTAAAAGTTGTCTAAATAATATTAAGAACAGTTGCTTTTTCCTAGGCAGAGTATTAATCCTATTCAAGTTCCATTCTATTTAAAATGTAATGTATGTGTATGTGTCCGAGTCCTGTTTCACTCATGGACAGTTTAATCCTAGCAATTAATACCTTGCAGGGTAAAGGCAGCCCAGTGGAGAGGTGGGCTATGAGAAAACTGAGCTCCACCTTTTTGGCGTGCCCGTGTAAGCACCCCTCACTAAGGGGTGAAATGCAAAGCCCAAGGGACAGTGTAATTCTGCTTTTAGTTTCCCTTGAACACCCATCTGAAAGCGCATCCTTCTCTGCATTGAAATCAGAGGAATGAGCACCTTGAGATCTGATGTGAAACCTTTAAAATCTACGGAAGCTAGAGAGCTTTCCATGGCATGGAGCAAGAATTACCAGAAAGAAGTTTGTTAATGGTGAGGCCACCTGAAGAAACAATTCACATGCAGATTGTGCATGAAGCCAGGCTCATGAGAATGATGCATTTCCTTGAAAAGCTGGAAGAGAAAGGTGTATTGAATAAAGTTGAAGGTGGGGATGCAGTCAGTTTCATTGCTCCCATACTATTGTCCCTGGAGATCTCCCTGCAGGATTTCCTACAAGGTAGTCTGCTAAAACAGTCCTTTCAGTGGGAGCAGGGAGGACTGGGAATGCAGACACAAATCTACTGCCCCAATCTCCTGTCCCAGAGAGAAAAGCCTGAGTGTCTGTGTTCTGCCACTTGTTGGAGGCATGGCCTGAGCACCACTCAGTTTTCCTCCTGTTTTGGCTAATTGTCTGGATTTGGCAGCAGATTTCTGTTGATATTTATTTGTTCATACTTGCTAGATTACTCCCTGATTTTTGTGCCCTGATTTAGTTTGCATCACCCACCTCCATTTCTGCAGATGACATCTTTGTATCAAACTGAGATCTACAAAGAAACATTATTTTTTAATTGGCTGCTAATATAGGGATTTGGCTTAGCTTGTCCTTAGTTCAAGCTCAGCATTTTGCCCCATGGCTTGTGATTTTAGCCAAGCTGATGATGAAAGGACTCAAATAGCACAAACCAGCTTAATTTAGACTCTTGCAATCTCTTTGTTAATACAAAGCCACTCAGCTTCTCAAGACTGCTCAAAGTTTCTGTAATTTCAATGCTATTCAACTTACAGCTGTAATTAGAAATGAAGCTTTCATCAGCATTTAAAATAATCAGTTGTCTTCCACATCACTGTTTCAAGCCCTCAGTCCATTTGTTCCAATGTATCTACTGGCTCTTCTGCTTTTGCTACTGCTCTAATAGTATGCTTCCACTACCATGTGAAGAATATATTCAATATATTCATGTGAATCATTGAATGATTCAATAGTAAGTGTTACCAGAGGAGTTTCACATACTTTATAACCATTAATACATGTTTATATCCCATGTCTTCTGTACATAAAATATTTAAGATTTTACAAGACTGAAATGTTGTGCTGTTCTTCACAGTAGAGTGAGTCATACTTGATAAAACGAGATATTCTGATTCTTATTAAAGTGTGGCTAAAGAAATGAGGATTAAGAAGGACTGCAAGATAATGGAACAATTAATTCACATACCCTTTATCTTCTCTGCAATCAACACACCGGTATGTATGCAATCTTACAGCATTTTCCAACACTTAAATCTTTATACTATAGAATTAAGAAAGAAATTTATGGTTGCTTGAAGGCAAGGTGTACATTCAAAAAAGCAGAGTTTGTTTTTTGGGATTACGAATCCCAGTTTGGGACGAAGAAAAGGCAGCTGTACCCTTTAGTTCTAACCTATTGTCCCCGAGACGCTTCGGGAAGCATTTCGGAGTTCCGTTCCCTTGTGTCTCTCTGTCCAAGCTAAGGGCGCAGAGCGGGCAGTGCCCCTCTGGGAGTTCCTGCGGGCTTGCCCTGAGGCTGGGATAACAGAGGGGAGTGACTGTCGCTCCCAGGCCGGGATGCTCGGACATTCCCGCAGGAGCTCCTCCGCGCCCCGCTCCGTACCCACACCCGTCAGGCCCCGCGCCCCGCGGGCTGTTGAGCCACGGGTTCCGCCCCGGCCCCGGATGCAGTCGTTGCCCCGCCGGCGGCGCGGCGCCCAGTTCCTGTGCGTGCCCTCGGCCCGCCCGCCCTCCGCGACATGTCGCTGGTGGCCGAGGCCTTCGTGACTCAGCTGGCCGGTGAGGGGCGGGGGCGGGCGGGACCCCGGGGCCGTGCCGGGCACCGCGCTGCGAGCCGCGGGGTGAGGGCGGCGGCGGCGCTGAACTCCCGCGGCCTCAGTCGCTGGGGTGACCCCTGGGGATGGGGCCGCGGCGAAGGGGCTGTGGTAGGCTGAGGGGTCCGCGGTGCCGTACGGAGCCCGGCCCCGGAGGACGGGGACAGGTCACTCCGCACGGCTCCTCAGGAGCGCAGCCGTGCGTGGCCACCAGGTTCCCTCCTTGATGGGCTCCATAACTCCGGCTGTGCCGGGGCGTGTCGTTACTTTCATTTAATAACTTCTTCTTTGAAACTACTTAATTTTCTGCAGTGGTCCAAAAACCCGCGTCATGCGTATAATTCTGGCAGCTGGCGTTGAGGCCCGCTGAGCTCGGTGCGGCGCCGTGCCGTGCCCGCGGCCCGCGGGTGCGCGCTGTGTCCCCCCAGGCCCCGCGGGGAGGCTCGGGCGAGCGGCCGGACCTTTGCTACCTGTCAGGGCTCCTGCTGCAGCTGCGCCATCTCCGCTGGACCTGACCTTGAGATGAAACAGAAGTGTGCGTCACTGGAGTTATTTAGCAAAAGACGATCATAACGTGATCTTAAGGAAAAAAACCGAAACATGAACCTTAGATAATGCTTGGCTAGGAAGTTCAAAACACAGTTAGTATGTTGCATGCTTAAAATGAGTGCCTTGGTCAGTTTTTCCTTTCTTATTACTTCCTGTTCTTGATTTTTTGCTGCTATGCAAACTCCCAGACAATAAATACTGCAAGGGAACAGCATGTTGATTAATATTGACCTGTTGAGGAGGATGCTGGAGTTTTGTCTCAGGAGCTGGGTGTTCTGCCACTTGGTAGAGGCCTCAGTGTAAGAATCTGAGTTGTATTCTCTTATTATGAATGTACTCTGACTTGTAGGTCATGTGAAGGTGGTGGGTCTTCAGTCTGAGTCTGTAGAGGTACCCATAGACAAACTTTAAAGTTGTGCTGGCCTCTTGAGTTAGCAGTTGCTGATGCATAGATGTTAGCACAAGCCATGCTTATGTTCTGAGGGCCAGAGCCCTGGATCCTTGGGATGTGAAGAATATGGTGCTATTTCCTTGCCTTTATGATCTTTTTAGTATATTTTATTTATATTGTGAAATAAAAGGATAATGACGTACATCAGTAGATCTTGATTCTCCTCTCTGCTCTGTAAACTTCATGAATATTCTAGAGTGACAGTTTATATTATTTTTATAATACTTATTTTTTTCTGGAATTACAAATACAAACTCAAGACTATACTGTATGTGAGCATCTCATTGCTGTCTTATTCAAACTGTTGTCTCACAGTTTCAGAAGCAGTTATCTGCCTTAAAATTAAAAGATGTACCTTTGTAGCTTGTCTGTATTAAGCACCAGGTCCAGATTGAGAGTAAGTAATGGCAAAATTGCTCAGTTTTTTCATATGAAAGATTTTTCAAATTAAAAGAAAGTTAACCAGGATCTTGGCCGATACTCACCACACATCTGGATTTCCTGAGATGTTAAAACAGACAGAGGGAGCATTTAATTCTGGTACTAAGCAGGTATAAATATCCCCCAAATCTAGGAATATTTGTGAGGAAGAAAAATGGTGTATCTGCAAGGAAAGAATACTGCTTAACAGTGACACTTGTTTCAATAGCATCTTATCCCATATCTGTGGTTGTGAATGATTGAGAATTTTTTCTATGTTCCTAAAAATGATACTTCATTGGCTTTTCATTGGAGGTCCTGTTCATGAGCATGTCCCTTTGTCACAGCAGTTGCAATGAGCTGCTGCTGCTCTTAACATATAACAGCTGTAATGCATGAGTCCTTACATACAAGTATTTAAGACAATCAGCTCAGCATAATTTGTTTTCTAGAAATGTTTTAAAAGCTGAGGAGAGCATTTTAGTAGAGGAGAGGATCAGAACTCCCTTCTGCACACCAACTTTTTGTGTATGTATTTGAATATTTTTTTAAAGTACTACCCATCTCCACCTTGTCTGTGCCTTGTGCATTCATTTTCACTGTCTCAACACAAACTGAAACACAGAAAACACCATCTGAATGTAAGAAAAACTCTTTTTTGGTGTGAGGATGATTCGACCCTGGAGCAGGTTGCTCAGTGCAGTTGAGCAGGTTGCTCACTCTAATTGTGGAGTCTCCATCCCTGGAGGAGAGTGGAGATGGGCTGCCTGCTGTGGCTTACCATGGACGTCCCAGAACCTTCCAGCCTCAGTGGTTCCGTGCCCATCAGTTCTCAGCCTGCTTGCAGTGCTGCAGTAATTCAGCATCCTCTCTGAGCACCATGCATTCACCTGACTATGCTGGGCACAGCCTGCTGCTCTGATGCATTAATGATTAAATACAAAGTGATGACTGAATCACCTGCATGGAGTGTAGTGCTTGCATTAGTGGCATTCAGCCATTTGCTCATTCAGAAATATAAAGAGGTTGATAGTATGTCTCGAGGATTAATAAATATTTCCATGGCTTCATGTGTTGCAAGCATTCATGAAAAAGAAGCATCACAGTTTAAATCATCCATTTCTAAACTGTAGAAAATATTAATTGAATAATATGGTAGAGAATTTATTTAGAGTAGCTCAGCATCAATCACATATTAACAGGGTAGGAAATGAATGTTTATACTGTAAGAAGAATTAGAGTGCCAGCTTTCAAGTGGTCTACAACATTAATCTTTCTAACTAGTAGTTTTGAGAAGCTGGCTGCTCAAATAATTTCTAAATTATTGAAAATACATTTAATTGATCACTAAATTATGCAATATGCCTTATTTTTTCCCCCCAAAATACATTAGTTTTAGGTCAGTGATCAAAAGAGAGAAAATAATGATAGTTGTTTGTCCTTTGATCTCTGGAAGACTACTTCTGTTCATTGCTGTTTTGTCCAAGGGTCTTAGGCTGGTTTTAACACTAAGGGAAATGAATGCAGTGTGAAAAGCAGGTGCCCTTCTGCCTTGAGGTATTTTATGTTCATAGTGAGTCTGCCTCCAGTGTGGCATGCTGGAGTACAAACAAATCTTAGACATGCATGTTTTATGTATTGAGACAAGCTTCAATCTGCCTGAGAAAAAAATCATAGGGAACAAAACCTGACCACCTTAAATTGTTCCCACACGTGAAGACATGGTATTTAAACTGAGTGTGCATTTTGTGCGTCAAAATGCGCATAGGTAAAGGTTAGCACTTCCTTCATGTGTCAGGTGAAAAAAAACCAGTTATTCTTGCTTAAAACAGATTGTTGGCAGCAGAGATTAAGTGTGCTGCAGAGGTTCTAGTAATGAAAAAATTGAGTTTATTTGAAAATACCCAATTTGTCAGGCTACATGATTTTATCTTAGAGTGTTTTTTGCATGTGTGCTTTTCATTTGGTAACCAAGCTGAGAGGAATGCCTTTTAACTCCTGTTCTGTTTCAATAAGCAAGTTTCTTATGTTGCTCCTGCCAATTTATGCTCAGACATGTTTCATGACTTGATTTGGACCAATCCTTTGAGTGGATTGCTTATCCAATCTATTTTTCTAGGTCGGGGAAAACATTACTTTCACAATTATTGAGGTATAGTACATATTTCATTTTGAAATACTGTTATTTCTTGTTTTTAAGCAGCAGCATAATTACAGTTTATAATAGAGCGTGCTTCTATAATTGTTTCTGTCTCCATTAAGACTAAGCAGTCTTTCTCTAATCAGCATTTTATTGTTACATGTTTTCTGCTAAAGCAATGTTTTCTTTTCTCATTCCAGAAATGAGATTGCTCTAGAAATAAGAGTAACAAAATTAGCAACTATTAGCAAACCAAATGTAGCACCTATTTTGATATTGTCCAGTTGAATTTCGAGTAAACTTTCATTGGCTGATGAAACCATACAAGTGGTTTGGATGAGAGTGCTGTTTTGGAGCCTCAGCTCAAGAGGTCATAGAAAAAAATAGCAAACATGAGAATATCTTTGGAGAGGAATCAGATTTTTCTTCTCTTTCTTGCTCTCTTTTTCTCTCTGGTCTATGGATGCTCTGTTTCTGACTGTCCCCAGGCATTAACCTGGTCTGTTCCTGTAGGGTAGGACCAGGTGAGTCACTTTTTTTTCCAAACAAGAATTAAATGAAAGAGCTTGGTTGCAGTTCTTTGCTCTGGTTGAACTAGCATCACATGTTGTACACCACTGGGCATTTTCAACTGTCTCTTGAAAGTTAGTGAGAAACTGCATCTGCACGCAAGCCATGGTGAGGACAGAGAGAAAGTACACACCATGCTCTGAAATTTTTATTACTATTACCTTTAAATTCTGGTCTCTAATTATTAAGAAGATGACATAGATATCACATGAACATGGATGTTTTAATACAAACTGGAAGAAGTTATATGTAGCAATAAACCTCACTAAATGGTCAGGAAGTATTGGAAACATCAAAGGAAAAGAATCCAATGATGCTGCAAAGAGTGCAGGAAAAGTCTCATTGAGGAGGATGGGAGCTCAACTGAAAAAAAAGATTTGTACATAGTGAATTAGAAAGTAAAAATGCTGAGAGATGGGAATTTTCAACAGTTCTGCCTTCTAGCTGTGGTATAATGACAGTGAAGCCAGTGTAGCATTTGCATTCCTAGCAAACTTTTAAAGAACTTTCCAAGAACTTTCAAAGCTCAATTGCATGTGTATTTCTTTTTGCATTTGAATGCCATGTTGGAGAAACTCTGGATGCATTGGAGTGTCCTCACTGAAAGCCTTGGAAAAGAAATGAGGGATACTGTGAGGGTATGATTAAGACAACAGAGTAAATGTTTCCAGGTTTTGAAGCAGGGAGTCTGCAGTGTTTCCCAAAGGTGAGGGAGAGCGTGAGAGGTGCTGTGGCAAGTACCACAGTCTGGTTTGGGCTGACTTCAAGGCTGGGAGCCCTGAAGCAGCATCTTCCTCCTTGCTAGCAGCAACACTTGGCTGGCTGCACCAGTGCAAACTGCTGCATTTCTACCCTGCAGAGCTCTCCTGCCTAGAGATCTCAGCTCATCTTGCACCTTTGCAAGACTGGTGCTGCTGGGCTTAGGGCTGTGGGCAGGATAGGGAATGAGACAGTGAAAGGGAGCCTTAATGAAAGGCCAGAGGGGCCAGGGCTGGGTGAGCCAGAATTGTGTGTGGGAAGCAACTTTTAGAGTAGGTATGGGATACTGAGGTCCTGTCTGGTGAGACAGATGTGTAGGATCTCTGTTGTGGACCAGAGCAGGGGTGCTGTGGATGAGAAAGCAGGGAACTCCTGGGGGCACTCTGCAGAGGTGGTGGTCAGACAGCCTGCCAAACATCTTTAGGGGAGGAAGAGTTCAGACTACCACAGAAAAGTGGGGTCCCAATCTAGGAGAGCTTTCACAGGAGTGATTTAAAAATGTACATATCTACAAATGTAGATATCATGGCTAAGAAATGTCCCAGTCCAATAAGGCATTAATAAGTATCATACCTCCACTGTCCTGCTCTTCACAGCTCCTGTGCTTGAAGTTTGACTTCTTGGGTCAGCGCCAAAGAGGAGCAAGGGAGTTTAGTAGCACAAAAGGAAGGGATTGATTTAGAGATCTATAAAAAACTAATTTAAGAATTACAGAGCTTTGAGATGGAGCATTTATGCTAAATATCAGAAAAAAGTAAAATAACTCTAGCCTGTCAGGATTTATAAATAAATCTTTTGAGATCATTTAGCTGGCACGCTCTCTGATTTTTCTGAAGAAATCCAGATGTTGATTCAGGAACAACTTTTATTTATGGATTTGATTTTGTTGAGATTTTTTTGGCTTCGTCTCCTGACAGGATCTTCCTCCTGTGGCCTGCCCCAGCAGCAAGAGTGCGAAGCACCCTAGAGGATTGAACCACAGATGTGTACACTCTTGAAAGTCAACTCAAAGACAGTAACAGAATTGGACTGATGCTTAAATACATGCAATTAATAGCTTTCTTGGAGGGTGAAGAAGCAGATTATGTCATGTTAAATGTCTGCTGCAATAATGTTGCATGCTGACTCTCATAGTGGTACAGCTATGGCAAACTCAGGTTTGAGAATTGCTGCTGAGATTGAGTCTTTACACTGAGTATCTGCTCAATCAATAATTACTGAACAGTCAGGTTTTGTCTGAGTTGTAATATCTCCACAGAGAAGGCCAGGGACAGATTTAAGCAAATGATGCAATTATATGATACATGATTTAATGCATAATGCTTAACTAGTGTGAAAGTTGGTTTTCATTTGGCAAAGCACTGTGAAACATGTTTTGGTCCTTTGTCAGCAGTGCCAGGGAGTTGCTGATGCTTTCATTTTTTCTTGGCCCTTCTTAGTTTACAGGATCAGGCAATTACATGAAATTGATGTGTATTCAGTGTGGGTGGGTTGAACTGGTGGGTCTTAAGGAAGCTAATTCACAACTTTCTCGTATTTCCTTTAGTGATCACTCTTAATGTATGAGAAATAGTCATTTAACTGCTTTGGTTCCAAAGTGGCTACAGCTTCACTGTATTAGTCAAAATGTAGCCCTCCACTTCCTGCATACTAGAAACACATCAGTTCCTGGCATTTTCTTTTTAAACAATGTATTGCTACTTGAAAATACAGATTTGTGTTAAAAGCATATGAACTAGTTCTTTTTTCATGCATTTTAACATCAAGTGTCTTATAATCCTTCTTCCTTCTGCAGTCTAGGGAATACCTTTCTATGTGTTTTTCTTTTGCTTACAACATCTAGGACATTTTGGTCCCTTCCAACTCAGAATATTCTCTGCTTCTTTGATATTGAGCAGCAGGTCCCCACCATATCACCAGTCTTTGGAAACCAAAAAGGGTAACTTTTCCTCCTGATGGTTGTGATATTTGCTTCATGATGTTCAGAGACTTGTAAGTAATATTGTTGGATATAGATGTTGCCCGGATGTAAGACTGAATTTCTTTTTAGTGTTTACTCTTGTGAAAAAGCAGTTTTGAGAATCCTCATTATATTTTAATCAAATCTGTACCTAGGGAGAGGCTAAAGGAAACCATGTGAAAATAATGTGTAAGTTAATCTCTCCAGCTGTAATACTACAATCAGTGATTCAGATTAATGCCAAGTATTTTTGTTTGCTTGTTTTTAATAGAGGATATCTTGCCTCTTGGCTCTTGTAGCAGGCCTTTAATGCCATGTGAACCAAACTGGTAAATACAGATGTTTTAGCTTTCCTCCTTTTTAATGTAAGTTTAATATCAAAGTGTTTAAGAAAAGTGTAACAAAAAGGAAAGTGATCCATGCAAATGTGGTGATTTTAGAGAAGGAGTAGTCTTTATTTTTATATGATCCATAACAATTTCATAACATTTCATGAAATTGCTGTGTCAAAGAAGGTCAAATATTCCCAGGCCAGGTCCTAGCCTTGCCTACATAACAGCACACAGTGCACTGTATGGAAGAGATTGTTAATCAACTGAATACTGCATTTACAGAAACAGAAGGTATCAAAGAATAAATTGGTGCCAAACTGAGAATATTAGTTTAGAGGAGATTTGGGGCAGAAATTATCTTGAGTTACTATTTAGTAGCCTTGGTTCCTATTAGGCATAGGCTGCTTTTGTAACTGAAAAATATTTCTATTTGCATTGCCTTCCAAAAATACTCTTGTCCCAGCAGAATTCTTTGGTATTGCTGAGAGCTGGGAACAGCCTAATTTCAGGTTGAGTGTTTTCCTAAGAAACTTTTAACTTGTAGATGACTTCATTTCTCATTTGGGAGGGGACATCTTGATGCCTGGATCTAGAGGTCTCTGGCTTTTGTCTGTGGCTGGTATTCAAGAATGCCACAGCTGCCTACCCTACTGCTGAAACTGGCTATTCATACTAGACCACTGAAGTGGCTAAACTGTTGTTTAGCATATTCCACAATTTAACATGCAAAGTATTTTGTCTTCTCATTTTCACAGTCAGAGTCTTATTTTTTAAGTAAGAGGATTAAAGGCATAACTGTAAACCATTTATTTCATTAGATCTCTTTCATCATCACGAAGCTGCTTAGGGAAGGTGGATAAAAATGCTTGTTTCCCTTGTACATCCTGGCAGCACTGGCACAGGATGAAGAGTTTCCCAGTAATTCAGAATGTTGAAGCTGAAACCAAGTGTTGTGCACTCATAAATAGATTCTGAACAGCCCAGACAAGGAATTGGTGGGGCTGAGGCATTGTAGGGCATCTTGGCAATGTGGTGCTTCCTCTTGAACAGATTTCACTGGGGAAATGTTAGTGCAGCCTCTCATTCTTTGAATTAAAGTTCACCAGTGTGCAAGTGTAGCATGTCCTGTTTTGAGAGCTTTAGTTGCAGCTGAGATGTGTAGGCTTCAGGTGAGCTGCTGGTTCTCTGCTGATAGTGGGGTTCAATGCTCTTGAGTATGTCTTCTTACAGCATATAGGCATTCTTTTCTCTTACTGTCCCAAAAGTATTTGGGTAAATAAAGTCTTATTATTGAAATGTCAGTCTGAAGCATCTGGAAACATTGAAATCAAATTGCTATTTGAATGTCTCTCTCTGGTCTTAATATTGCCCAAATAAAACATTTCACTCAATGTGAAAATTTGAAAAGTGCACCTAATGCAATACACCTTTAGTGGCAAAGAATATGATGTGACTGTCATGACTCATTCTGTGCTTTGAAAGGCTTTTTTAAGAGCAAAAATTATGTTTTTTCTAGGTCATTCTCTGATATGACAGGTGAGGAATTAGGAATCTGTTTCAATAGTTACAAACCTGAGTATTAAAACCACTGGGAACATGCAACACACCAGTTCACAGAATTTTCTTCTAATTTGACAACTAAGAACCCTGTTATCACTTTGAAATCTTTAGCATTTTCTATGCTAAACTGTTAATAAGTAAAACACTTAGACTAACAAATACATTGAGCTTAGTGAAATTTTAATGCATTTTTAGTCATCCACAAAACCAAAGAAGATTTGGTGTGGGTTTGCTTGCTGTTTGAGTTCCCCACTTGTTGGGATGCTGTGTCTGCTGAATTCTCATCAGCCAGGATGACAAGGCTCATGTAGTGATGTTTTCTGTGTCCATATCCTTTTAATTCTCATTTCCCTGTTACTTTTGAACTCAAGCCCTTTCAGACAATGTTAATGGGGGGAGGGTGGGGGGTGGAGGAGGGGAATAATCCCACAGATTGTTTCCCATAGGCTGTTTCCTATAACTGGCATTATTGTTTTAATCAACAAGCAGTGTGGTAGAGGAGAAGTGGGGAAAGACAATGGTATGAGATTTGATTGTCCTGAACAGCAGACAATCCACATGAAAGACTAAATATTTGAATTTGTTAATCATGGGAAAAGTTTCGGTAGGGTGGGAAAACAATTTTTACTGAAGACTGCAAGCCTGAGAGACAGACCCATTGAAAACCACACAATAGTAATTCCTCTGATTATGGAGGCAGAAGGAAGAACGAAATAGTTCCTTATTCCTAAGAAATGTAGAGAAGCTATTCCTGTAAGGCATGCTTCCAGGCAGTTATTTCATCCTGGGAGCAGCTAATGATAAAAATGTCTGTTGCGTAGGATCTAACACATAAATGTGATTCTGCGTTGAAAGCTTCTGAAGTTGAATTGACATCACATTTGTTAATTTTCTCTTTATATACCGGGTGCCACAGTAGCCGTGGTTAGCAGGGAAATGAACATCTACAGACCAGAAGATTATAGTTGCCAAAGGATAAACTGGATTTGACTTCATTAGTGCACAAATGATAAGTTTGTGAGGAGTTATTATAGCATTAATCAACTTGATGGATTGGAAATATGACAGAACTGAAGCAGCGTGTAATATTAGTGCCTATTATTCTACAAATTATGTCTTCACCTACATTCATAAGGCAAGAGTCATTGCCACACATTAAAGATGTTGCACACTTTCTCCTGTGACAGCCCTTCAGTGATTCCTCCTCCTCTCTTCCCCAGCAGGGCTCTGGTCTCCTTTAGCTGCATATTTGCGCCTTGGAACCAATCGAAGGCAGCATGGGAGCTTGTACTTGAATTTAGCTTGTACATTATGAACTTGGACCTCTTCTGTAGCAGTGTCTGTTTAAACTTCTTGCTTCATCAGAAAAAAATGTTTCATATTCTGACATCTTGGAAGAGGGAGATTGAGTAGAAATTGTAAGGTATGGGACAGATAGTGAATAGGTGTTTGAGTATTGCACAGGTATTTGTACCTCTGGTGTTGCGAACATGATCTGCATGCAATTCTGAACACATACTGCAGAATTTGTTTATTTTCTAGGATGTGGGTGAATCTTAATGTGAAACTGATAGTTTTAAAATCCAGTCTGTATAGAAATAGTGAAATCAGTTACCTTTGATCTGCTTTGCACACAAAGAACTGAAGTCAAGTCAAGTGAAGTTCACGGCTTGGGAGCTTGTGTCTACGCCATCCAAACATGATCAGAATTGTGATCTCTCTCTGGAGACAGTCAGGTGTCAGGTGCAGGGTATATTATTCATTTTCTTACAACTGCTGAAATTTGGAGTTTAAGGTGTACTAATAATAAAGGCTGAGATTTTCATTTGGCTGTCCTTGTTTCGTTTACTCGTCAGAAACATACATTTGTGCACAGCTAAACTGTGAATGAGTGAATGAAAGGCTTTAAACCACTCTTGTCCTTTCCTTCCCTCAAGTTGGGTGTTTGCTTTTGTGTACTAGGATTGTGGGATAAAGACTTTGTATCATCACTAATAAAATTAAGGTCAGCAGATGTGGTTCATGAAAGTATGTATGTGATCAGTAGATTGTGGAAGTAAGATTTAAGCTGAAAAGGGCAAAAAAGATTCAAGGAATCTTCTACTTGTATTTTAGTTGATAGCATGGATATGGCATGCATTAGCAGCAGTGTGGTTTTAGATTGTGTGCCAAGAAGCTGGGGGGTGTGTGTGTATTATATCTCTGTATCTCCATGGCTGCATGTAGCTTAGTGCCAAAATCACACTGGAATTAGAATCTGAATTTCTTGAAATGTACCTAGCTCTTCTGTTGGAGAAGGGAAAGTTTGCTTGTTTTTTGTGGTCCAGAAATATTTCAGCCATGTGCTTGTGTAAAAAATAGGGAACTTCCAGTTCAGGCTGGAATTCAAGAATTAGTTATAAATCTGACATTTCAGTCAGAAGAGGATTAGGCAAAAAGTTTCAGTAGGAATGGGCTCATGCAATTGAAGCTCTCTGTACCCTTTTGGGCATGTAAAAAGGATGTTTTCACTTTTTGGTTGGAGCATTTACAAGATTATTGTAACTTTGTCACTTAGTTACTTCTGTAAGTATCTCAGAGTCTGATACCTTTGATAAAATACATTTGATACCTTTGCTAAAATACAGTAATAACATTCTTAATTTCCTCATTCTATTTGCTCCTGCAAGACTTCAGTGGACTTGAAGAAATGTATATTAGATAAATTATTTTAAATGCTTAAGGTTGTAGTACTGCAGACACTATCTTAGTTTCTTTTTATTTAAAGATGTAAATGTACTTCCACCTCAAGAATTTGTACTCCAGGGCAAAACTTTAATGGTGAGGTGTAAAACCAATAGCTGCTACAATGAAACATAAAACATTTTTTCATGACACTTAAATGTGATTAGTTGCTTTCTCATGCCCATACTAGTATCACTGTGATAGGCTCTATGCCTTAATGTTAGAGGCAGTGACCTTCACAAAACTGTGTACAGTGTTTTTTTACATTCTGTGTGACTTCCATAAAGTTAATATTTCATGAGTATCCAAAAGGAATGATAGAAAATTGTGCATTTTTTTTTTAGTTTGAGTTCTAAAGGCAAAGATGCAAAGCCTTACTTAAGACAGTTACATATTTATGCTTGATCCGCGCATAGCTATTTATAGATATTATTGCTTTAAAAAATAATTTACATGATTAGAGCAAAAATTTTGTTTACAAATGGCTATTTTGGGTAGAATGCAGGGTTTGAACTGATATTTAAAAACAGATTTTTAATCAGACATTAACAAGGAATGTAATGGATACAAAAGATGTGATAAACTGTTACCTTAGTGCTACCATTAACAGTAAATTGATACTGATTATTATTTTTGCCTTCCTTTACATTCAAATGGTGTATGATTGATTACATGCAATGTTTCTCAACTGGAAGATGTGATTGTCTTTTATTTCCTTGCCTAATTTCTTAACAACTGCTCAACTGTTTTGAACAGATGATTCAGTTTCTTGAATGCGTATTGACATTCCCATTTTAGGGTTGAGCAGTACATAAGTTAAAGCAGTAGGCAGCTCTGGTCATCGTGGTGGGCAGCGCTCTGGCATGCCCAGGTTCCTGGTTGTGTGAGTATTGCATAGGACTGTGAGGACACAACTTTAAAAGGCAGAAAGCTTTTCCATTTCCCCAAAGCATTCTTCACACTTTGTTTGGAGGTTTGTGCCTCTTTCCTCTGTGTCTTGTTCTGTTTTCTCCAGAATTCTTGGTTTAGTACCTTAATAAATACTTGCTCTTGGGAGTGGCCAGAATTAGGATGGGAATGTGCACAAGGATATCTTTATGGTAGTGGGAAAATAGCTGCATCAGTTGCTTCAGAATTACAAGGCCATATTGTAACATAGCTTGAATTTTAGCTCTTCTTGCAACATTACATTCTGGGACTTTCTTCTCTGTGATGTCTCCCTGTGAGCAGGAGAGAAGTACAGGAGGAGAGAGTGTCAGTGAGACATTTTTAGGGCAGGTTGAATACTGCATCAGCATCTTTGCAGTCTAAATTCTTGCTCTGGGTAACACTCATGTTCAGTTAGCATTTGCAAGCACATTGATATTCAGCTTGCTTAATTAATTTCTTCTCTTTCCACAGCCGCAGAGCCTTGGCCTGAAAATGCTGCATTGTATCAACAACTGAAGGGTAAGTACACTGGTTTTGGCAATTAATAATTACTTTGTTTTTAGAAAGCACATTAAATATGCACTAAGATAATTAACTGCAAGGAAGCACAGAAACTGTTAAAATAGTCCTTTGTGTTTTTTGTTTGGTCAGAGGTTTTAGTTATACTTGCATCTGCCAATATAAACCAGCTATTCATGGCCTATAAGGTCCTTGGTTTATTATTGACTCATTATATTGGCTGCTGTAGCCAGTGTAAAATGATGTGGTTGCAGGCACAGTTGGCAGATTTACTGCACCAATAGCTGAGGCAGCAGATTTTTGAAGTCTTGTGGTAAAGTGGGCTCTCAGTAAAAAGGAACTGTTAAAATGTATAGGCTAGGATGGTTCACTCTCCCTTTAGCAGCTCTTCATATATCATCAGATCACATTATGGCCCCCATTTGGGGCTCAGCAGCCTGCTACAGTTGTCAGAAGACTGCAAAGTAATGAAGACTAATAGGTAGCAGCTCTAGTCTTCTAAGCATGGAATTTTTATTGCAGTGAACTTGTCATCTTTCTTTTGTGTGACAGACCTAGACACAGTGTGCAATATTAGCTGCAAGCTGCTTTTATAGGTTTCTGAATACTTTTACTTTTTAGCCAGAGGAAGTATGAAGATGCGATTTTATTTAACTTTGATTAGAAGGAGAGTAATTGGCATAAAAGGCATTTGTTTTGTTTTCTTGTAGTGTTTTTTATTGAACATTGGTGGTAATATATGATAAGTGCAATTGCATTTGCAGGAGAAAAAATCATGGGTTTTTTTTCCTGTTTTTTAATATTCATATCATAGATTTTCTAGTCCAGCTGCATAATAATTATATATGTACTCCTTGTTTTATGCATAAGAAATACGACCCAGAATGGTTTACAGTTACAGGTCAGTAGCTAAATGGGCACTGGTTTTTTGTAATGGTGTAGTTTATTTTTTGCTTCTTATTTTTTCTTTCAACAGAGGAACAGATTTTGCTTTCTGATAATTCATCTTCCCTTGCCGTTCAGGTAAAGTGTCATATTTTCTAAACTAAAGATGTTAATACAATTTTATTTTTTGAATTTTTATCTAGCTAACATAATTATATTTACCAAAAAGATTAATTTAAGAATTATTTCTGTCAAAACCAATGACTTACTTCCTGCCTCTGATTTGTTTTACATTGTTATTGAAGTGCTAGAGCCTAAAGGATTTGAGGATTTTGAAAGTCTTATGTAGAGTGCTGCTCCTTGTATTCCTGTTTATGTTGGTGTGTGTACAATATCTGCTTGCCTATCTACTCTGGGAACTGTGCATGGTTCATAAACTTTTGTCACTTGCTATGCATGTTTGTCTTGTAGCATCTTGCATGATGTTTGCCAGTCATTTAATTCTCATAGCTAATACTGCCCCAAACTCAGGGCATATTTGCTTCAAGCTGTGAGCATGACCTCTTTCTATGTCTCTGGCAGTTTTTTTTCAATTTCATCATTGTGTGTACAGACTGGAGCTCTAATGTGGTTTTTAGAAATAGTCCATATAATTGACAAACTTGCACCTCTAATTGACTTAATAGCACCTCTGTGGCTGTGAAGTCCATGTAATCTCCATTAACCTGTTAGGTTCAGTAACCCCAAATCTCAAGGGGATGTTTTCCCTATTAGTAGTGAAGGCCTGGCTGTCATAGTGGTGGGGAGCAGAATGTCCATAAGGTTCTTGTACTTCAAAGCAATTTTGTGACTGCTTTGCTTTGCAGAGAGTTGCACTGTTCTTCTGCTTCTTGCTTTTTGTGTGTGGTCTAGCTCAGAGAAGCTTCAGCCAGCAGTCTTTGAGAGCTGTCCAAAGAGGTCACATCTCATTTACCAAAAATGGGACACCAGGAGATTGTAACTGATATTACTGGTAAAAAGGTTAGGATCATTTGATCATGGTAGCTACTTCCAGGATCTCTTAACTTTTTTTCCTTCCAGTCTGGCTGTCTAGGAGATAGCTCTAAGAGTAAATATGATCACAGCAAGAAGACAGCTTTATCCTTTGCTGCAAAGAGGAATCATCTCTGATACACCTAATAAATGGGGCAGTGTATATTTGTTTGAGTAGTATGTTTTATATTGTGCTTCACAGTAATATTTTTTTTGTTGCTTACTTGATCTCAGTGTTCCTTTTTACCTAAGCAACTGTATTTTTTGGGAGTTCTCATGAATTTTCTTCCCGTCGAATGATACACATATGTGTGGCTTGTATTTAAAACACAACATCCCCCCACAATTCACCAACAAAATAACTCTAAAATTTCCTTTTCTAATGCATCATTTTTCTTTACTGTTTCTAGTACATTGTTATCCTACACATGTCACTTAGATGATAAATTAACTATAATATATTAAAAATCCTTGGTTTTCTTCAATATTCTCTAGCTGGACAGCTGATAGTAGCCATGACTATAAATATGGCTCTGGTAGATATCTGATCTTAAACTTTATAGAATAATTCTGTATTGGGGAATTGTATCAATTTTTAAGAATCTTTGTACCGTGGTTGTGACAGTGAAAGAATAACTATTCTTGGTGTCTTTGATCTATTTTGAAATGATACTAGCATATGTAGTGATCAGAGGTTTATATACATGTTTGCATAAGGAATTTGCTTTTTATTTTGATGAGAGCCTGTTTGTCTGTTTATTGGTTTATTTTTTTTTGGTTTTGTTTTTGTTTTAAGGGGGTGGTGGGAATTGGGGGATGCGTATTTTTCTCAAAGGAAAATTTGGGCTTGAGGGATAGAAGGAGAAATACGAGCTGGTACCTGGGACTTTTTTTTCATACAACTGTCATTCTTTTTCCCCCTGTTACTGATTTGGGGCACATCAATATCACCAGAGCAGATACATAGCTTGTTTGTGGTTGTTGAACTTCCATGTGGTGAAAACATCAGAAATTTGAGTCAAAAGAGTGTGTGGAATCAACCACCATCAGATCTTTAGGAAACATGGTTTAACAGCAAGACTCTGAATGTGCTGCAGCCCGTCTTTCAGGTATTTTATAAAATCTCCTTGTAGCACCTCTGTAAAGCTGCTCTCATGTCTCAGAGGGACATACACGCTGATATCTACACATAAAATAATGCACAGGATCTAGTGCTATAGTAAGTAATTAGTCAAAGTAAAACTTGACTGTTTTAAAGTTGCCAACCCTGCAACACCGATGGCATTTCATGTACTTGTTAAGGGAGCAGATCCAGCAGACAGCAGAGCAAGCTACTCTCACTGCAGATGTAATTAATGAGTGGAGAGGGCTGCAGGTTGAGTATAGGAAGTTGGTTGAGTCTTGCTGTTTTAATAACGATTAGACTTACAACTTCTCATTGTGCAATAAAATCTGGGCTCTTAATAGCCACATGTCAGATGAGAGAAGGGATGACAGAGTCTTCTGGGAATTGCTGAGTAACTGTGCTGGTGCCTTTAGTAGTTAAAAGCCAAGTAAACACAAAAATCCTTCTCATCTTGTGGAACTTCTGTGTTAATTCTTGTGGGGTTGTTTATTTTTTGTTTGTTTCTTTGTTTTTTAATTCCTCTTCTGCTCATTGTTTATTTTGGAAACAGACTAATTTAGCAATTTCTTTGTCTTTTACTGGCTTCAGATTCTTTGTATTTTCTGAAAATACAAAATAACTTCAAGTAGCAAGTACATTATCTCTGGTACCTCTTGGTTTGCACTCCTTGTTTGTTAACTTGAAGTAGTGTATTACACAGCCAAGTCCACTTGCTCTTGGGCTGCAGAGCCTTGGTATTGAATGAAATTTTATTTTCACTGCAGATTAATTAAAATCAAGGGGAAATACTAATCAGTAATGATTATTCAGCTATTGAAAGGAGACTGTAACAGAATGAAGGCTCTTTTGTTGTGAGACACTCAGCCCTCTGCCCATCAATGTTAATGAAAACACACCTCCTGGGTAACATGACTCATGGTTAAAACCATTCTCCATGTATTTATTGTACAGCTACCATTATACAGCATTCCTGCTTATCAGGCTTATCAAAGTAAAAAAAAAAAAAAAGCCACCAAAACCAATACACAAATACATCTCAATAACAAAACAATGCCACAACTTTAAGGAGGGCAAAATGGAGTTAGAAGTAGATTAAAATTACCATAGGAGAGTATATTTCAGTCTGAAGCAGAGGGCCTATCCAGGCTCTGTCTCATTATTGATGCCTGTTGCAGGTAAAGCCATTTTGTTTAGTGCCTGGGTGCAAGCAGTGTGGCCAAGTAGGAGGGAGGGGGTTAATACAGCTGCACTCTGCCAGGCCTCTTGCCTCAAATGGAAGCTCAAAGCATCTCTTGCACTGTTCCAACTTGTCAGGAAGAGGAATGTGGATGTTGAGACTGCCTTTTTTATGACAGGTTCTTCTGGAATCTTTATGCAGTTAGTCTCACAGTCTTGCTCAAAAGGCTGTCTAAAATGTTCAGAATTGTGGAAATTCTGACAGCTGTCCTGAGATTAGAGAGCCTGCAGCTCATTTTGTTAAGATAGGTATTAATTGCTTGTGCAGTCAATGTCCTTGTCAATGGTCTTAACATATATCAGGGAAGTGCTTTTAGAATTGTCTGTTCTTAGCCCTGAATGACAGAAGGAAGTTTGGGCATTTAAAATTGTGCTACACAGACCAATTGCTTATTTACTTCAACAAGTAATCAAATAAATGTGTAAATCATACATGATTAATTGCCCTTGGCAGATTTGTGATTTTTTCCCCTCTGTGTGTGTGTATGAATTGTGGTTTGGTTTTTCTCTAGCCAAAACATTAGCAAAAATTTGAACTTGTTGCTGAGTCTTAAACAAAAGCTTGGTACTGAAATGAAAATCTGCCAATCCTTTTTTAAAAAAGAGAATAAAAGCTGAAATTCTTCATGATGAGAAATGCAGTATCAACATAATCAATCTAGCAGCATTGTGTTGTTGCTGAAAACATGCTTAAATCCCAAGCTATACAGGTACTGCTCCTGAGTGAAACATCTTTCATATAGTCCTAAGATGAAATTACCTCTGAATGAATAGAATCTTCATTTATCTTCAAAACCTCTGTGCTACCAGTGAATCCACTCTTTCTACATTCTACAACAAGAATTACATTATACCATTAGAGCAGTGCCATGATGCAGTATAAAATAGATTGTTTTGGAGAATGAACGTGGCTTTGCTATAAATTACATTCACAGGTACAGAGGAATTTGTTATTTTGTTTAAAATAGTCACAAATATAATTAAGATCTTAATTTATGTTAAACTACACATGTGGCCATTACCATAACTGGATTAGGAATTTAATCTGTCACTCAAGCAATGATACTGAACAGTTTTCATTTATAACCTTAGACACACTATTTCAGTTACAGGGACTGCAGCTGTTTGATATGAAAACTGAATTATTCTGTAGATTTGTTCCTGGGTTTTAATTTTAAAATGTGTTCCTGCAATAAAGTAGAGAATAACTCTTAAGTTGTCATCACATACTGTCCATTGTATGCTCATGAAATAACATAAAAATGAAAACAGAAAACGCATTTCACTCTTTCTTCCTAACAGCATGTTGTGTGAGTGCCTTTAGAAGTGCTGCTGAATAAGAGATGTCTTGGAATGGCTCATTCTTTATTAAAAACTAATCATGAATATATCTTCTTCAAATGAAGCCTGGACCGTGCCATCTGAAAATAGTGTTTCTCATGTGGCGACGTAAATTGTGAACTATTTGAGTCTTGGCATAAGTAATTTAATTTTTGCCTCTGATCTCAGAACTGCAATCTGGATGTGATTTACTTCAAGTTGTAACTCATTTTTAATGAGTGTGTGTTTGCTCATAGTGTTTTTCTGGGAGGAAACTGTAGGGGAAGAGGAGAGAGCATTGTGATGGAGCTCTGATGGGGTGATTCGCTGTCCGATATGTATCGTATGGCCAGCTGACAGTGTCCTTAGCTGGGAAGGGCAAATAGGAAGGGAGAGCAAGAGTAAAAATCACACCTAAACCAATTAACTCTAGGAATAAATAAAAAATTCCTCTGTCCCTTCTCCTATGCCTTCCCATTGTATTTCATGCACAGTCACTTTCCATACTTGTCGTCAGAGGAAGACACAATGGCACCCCTTTCTTGCATTGTTCTGGGGGTTGCAGCAGCAGAGATGAGAATGTCACTCCTGTGAGAAGAGGAGGGTGGGGAGGGAGGAGGAAGGGAAGGGTGGGGTGACTTGTCCTGTGTCTGGCTGTGGTTTCTGGGCTCTGGGCTTTTGAGCTATGCCAAATCAGCACAAAGGTGATTGCTCTGATTGTTTTTTAGATAATTGAAATCCAACATCCTACTTATATTTTTGAATTTTAGATTGGGTGGGCTGTAAGAAGAAGCAAGCTTTACATGGATTATGTCCTTTAAGCAGTGCTGTTGTAAATATGCTCTAATATGCTCTGTAATTCTGGCAGGAGGTGTCACCTGCCATGATTGAAATGAATGATAGGCATAAGATACTGGATTAATTCTGTAACGAGTGTCACCTCAAAGCTTCCTATCAGCCCTGTTCACATAGTTACAAATACCTTGTTCTCTCACAGCAAAAATATGAACTTGCTTGTTCCACCTGATTTTGAGAAGAGAGTGACTCACACTGTTCTCTGTGAGTATAAGGCAATACAAACCATAGTCCTGTGTGGATCAGTGTGCAGTGGTGCAGGAAAGGGACTGAGAGGCTTCCCCATACTTTTCTTCAATTCATTGTCCACAACTCTTTCTTCCCTACTCTATAACAGTAAATATTGGGAGGGTAGGGAAGGACAGACATTATTCATCTGGTTGCATCTGTTTGCCTTCCTCTTATCCGTTTCTCCTTATGGATCTGCAGAAAACTTCCATCTCTCTCTACATTTAAAGTCTCCCATTAAAAACAAGGTGCACAGGGGCAGTAGCAGCACTGTAGACTTGATGGTTTCAGTCTGGAAAAAGAGAGGTATCATTGCCAAAGATGTATTTCTTCACTTTCTGGGTGTTAGGTAGTGCTAGAGCTGGAGAGGCTGGAAGAGTGTGAGAGAGGAGACTGTTAGACTGCAGGAAGGAGGCAGAGAGCCACATGTGGGAGAGAAGCTGACACTTTTTTTCCCAGAGGTGAAGGGAGCTGGAAATTTAATGCTGTTACTTGGAACTACAGGCATCTTTGTGAGGTAGGACAGGCTCTGCTCAGTTAAATGTCTTGTTTCTAGTTCACTGTTACTGTCCTGCTTGCCATTTTTCAGTGAATTTTCATAAGGGTGTCATTAACTAGCTTGTGTGTTACTTGGAATTCAGTTGGCCCCTTGCAGTCCTTTTTTAGGTTGATCAGCCAAATTTATGATGTTAACAATAATCTCTGATGTACCAGAATAAACCTGGGCCCTTGATCTTTTAGATTGCTCAGCTTTTGATGCTGATGGGGTGTTGATATCTTCATAAATCTCAGCAAAATTGTAGTGAGGTGGTTTCAGCCTTCAATCTCTTGCCCAAAAGCACTCTGAGGAGCTGAGCACACTCCCATTTGCTCACAGAAAAAAATTTCTCTCACAAGAAAGCAAAGGTAACTTGCCTGCTCAAACTGTGTATGTGAGGTACCCAAGGGAAACAAGATGTTCTGAGCTGAAGTAATCAGTGTTCCATGGCATCTTTTATCAGAGTTGGAAGCCATGGTGGTCTCATACCATCTGCACACCAAATGTGCTGGTTCTTGACATTCTGTGTGAGTGGTCAGGAAGGGAACAAATCCTCCCTTGATCACTGGGCTAAAGCGTGTAATGAGATAAAGACTCAGAGAAATTGCTGCTTTGTCCTATATTTTCTCTCTAAGATTTCTTTGATCTGTTCCAGTTTCAACTATTTTGGTAATAGTTCATGCCATTTGCTGTATAACATCAGTTATTGTCTAATATCTAGCATACCTTGTTGAATGTATCATTAAAAAATGTCAAGATTTTCTGGCAGTGGATATTTATAGGAATGCATTGGTCATGATCCTTGTCCATGTTTTTTTTCTAAAAGAAATTCTAATTTCCATAAATATGAAATGCATTCACTGTGCTTGAAAAGTCAAAACCACCTGTCTTGTTCATGCTAATAATTTCCAAAGCCTGTCAGTTACATCAATGAAAGAATGTAAATAGTCATAGTAATGCAAATTGCAAGGCTTATTTCTTAGGCTGAGCCCTCCTAATTTGGGATAATCCTGTCTTCTTTTACAGATTCACATGAATTTTTTAGTTGACCTGAAGGGTGTCTGGTGCACCATTAGTTTAAGCTGAAGCAAGAAGTAGATACTGGCCTACTTCTCTAGTTAATGATCAGTTAAACAGTGTAGATTCAATGAGATTTAAATTTGTTTTATACTACGGACCCTTCCTTCATTTTGCTGCAGAACATTATGTAAGGAGCACTCAAAGTTGAGCAGGTCCTGCCTTGGATACAGGTTACATCTCATAATAGACAGACATACTGGTCTTTTTATTCCCTGGGCTTCTATCTTTAAAAAATGTAATAGCAGTGCTTTTTAAAAAAATTCTTTTCTTAGGTTGATTGTATTTTATATTTAGGTTATACTATTAATATTACATACAACATTACATACTTAGGTTTATTTCATGACTCATCTTAAAGCCAATCACAAATATAGACAAAGACTGAAGTGGAACAGGCCATGGCATGAGGATGCTGAAGGGAGTTGTTGGAAGAAGCCTTGTAAAGCTGCTGAAGGGGCAGCTCCAGTCATCAGTGGTCACTGCTTCAGAACCTCACAGGAAGACTGATGTGTAAATTCACTACTGGATGAGTTTATCCAGTTTTAAGCCTGAATCATTCTTCTCAGTGTCAGTCCTGTTCTCCCATTTAATGAAGCATTCATCAGAACTGAAGATGACTATTCCAAGGAAGTTTTCTCAGGTTTTTGATTTGGTGTTTCCTTTAGGATCTTAATTTTTTTTTTAATTTTGATTTTTTAAACTGAGGGTAGACTAAATGATTTCTAACATTACTAGAATCTGTGCTCTATTATGAAGAGTAGCAAACATTTTTATATAGTTAATATTCATTTCCACAGCAGAGCTCAAATCTAGTTCATCCTTCTCTCTCTCCTTTTCTTTACACAGTTCAAAAAGGCACATGAACCCAGTTTATTTGCATTTTTGAAATTACAAAATGTCAGTGTATTATCAATCCCCTTTTTACTAGTCCAGACGCTGAGGTGGAATTTCCCTCCAGTGTAATAAGAGTTGATATTCCCTGGTTGGTGGACGTTTATTGAAGAAAAGGAGAGAAAGAAAGGTCAGATATGATGAAAACTAGTGTAAACTCTAAACTGAAAAGATTTTCAGTCACAAACTATGTTTTTGTAGAAACCTTGTGCTACATAGGAGCCTACGTACAATACACTATACAGTGGGCAATAATTTGAAGCAACTTGTGTGACCTAAGTGTTTTGCAAGCATGTCTCGTTTTTAATATGCTGATATGAAAAAGTAAAAACAGTTCTCTGATTCACCTCTCGTTGCTTAAATGTGTCTCTGCACTTGCAAACTTCCCACTTATTCATGTGTTGCCCTAACTACAGTGCAATTCAAGACTTTCTTTTTCTTCTAAATTTGCAGCCTGAATAGTACCTGGCAGTTACAAAATTCATCTCTGCAGAATTGCAGAGTTAATTTAGTGCCTTACTGTGAAAGAAATTAATTCAGCAAGCCTAGACCAGTGATGAAATTCTTTGGAGCTGTTGTTTGGTGCCATCTGTTCCACTGCAGCGCAGTACTGTTGAGAGCATGATGTTAGCTACCCTACAGCTTTCAGAAGAATGAAGGCTGTGTACCAGTTGAGTTGGTGTATATTTTTGGTGTCCAGCAGTGGTGTAAGAGCATGTATGTGACCTAAACTAAAGTCTGCGTTCTTGTCTCTTAACTGTTTCTGAAGAAGTTGCATATGAAGCCCAGTTTGGGTAGAAGACATGATACATGTAACAGCAGCTGGAGCAGCATGGACATTGCCAGGTCCTGCAGAGCCTGCAGGCAAAGGAAGACATCTAGGACTGAGACAGACCAATGCCTTAAATTACTTAAATTACTGAAGGATTAGTCCTTTGGGTATTCTTACTGTTTGCATGGAGTTTGTGGTGCTAAGGTAGCAAGATACTCAATTTCTGATGTGTTCTGATGGGAGCACAGCCTTGGTAAGTGAAGTGCTGTCAAACGTGGCCAGTGCCTTGTATTTTCTTTGTGATGGCTGCATCCTTAAGCAGTAATAGAGGTTCTGTTTTGGATGAAACACTCTGGAGGCCAATTTCTTGTTTAATAGTGCAGGACTTGAATTATTTGGCTGATGTTGACCATGACTACTACCTTATGTATCTGTCTGTGTCTCTGCATGTGTATGTATAGTAATTGGCTCCTCAGCAGAGCTTTAAGTTAGTTAGGCTTCGTCAAGAGATACAGAACTCTGTGTTTCTCATGTATTTTGTAGGGCCATCACAATTCTGAGGTGGGCTCTTGTCACCTGCAATGAATGTTTTGTGTAGCAGTTTGTGACCATAATTTCTTTTTTTAAATTGAGATTGGGATTTGAGTCAGTTCATCTAAACGTGCAAGAGCCAAATATCATAATGGATTGTGCAGTTCTTCAGTTTAGTGGGAAAAAGACCAAAGTTTTTGGCTTTTTTTCCCCCTGGATTGGTTTACAGTTTGGAAATAAAAGCCTTGGAGAGCACAGGTGAGAGGAGAAGAGCTGCTGGGGTTATTTTTGTTTCCTTGATAGTACAGAAACCACAAAGTTAGGAACAGGGCTGATGACAGAGTTAGTTCGTGACTTAAGGTTTCATCTGGTGCAGAGATGAGCAAATGTGAAGGTTGTTTTCATGTGTATGATGAGAGTCTAAGCAGCTAAAGCTGTGAGAGTATGGTTTAATGCCAGATCCTGCAACATGAAGAGCAGGAAGGAGGCCTGTGTAGAAAGTGCTGTGTAGCAGCAGCATTTTTTTTTTCATGCTCTAGGCCTTTTTTACTTCAACTCACGTTATATAAATAGGCAATAGAATAATTTTGGAATCTGGAATTGTGACCTGTCTAGTTGCAGAGACAAAATGAATGATAGGACTGAGCTGAGTTGTGAGAGTCTCTAGAGATTAAGAGATTCCTTATTTGCCGTGTTCTGTCCAAACTGCAAATATTTTTCTTGACATTCTGGTATTTGAACAGAAATAGCCTATGGATTTTGTGGTAGTGGCAGGTGCTGACAGAAATTGTTGTCCTTCTGAGAAAGCTTTGAATCTAAGAACACAGAAGGAAATGGTAACTTGATCACTTATGCTCTCCATGAATCCCATAAATTAAAAATAATACTTTGTCCCAAATCAGACCTGTGCTTTGACGGTATCATAGAGCAAAATTTCTGGCAGCTATTGTAATTATAATGCGGGAAGGTGCCATATGTGTTTGCCATGTTACACAACATTACCTTGACTAGCCAGCTTTAGCCAGGAGAAATGAGTGGTTTTCAAAAGGGGCAAAATGTCATTCAGTTTTGTACAGCCACAGCACTAATTGTGTTTGTCAGATGCTGCTTCTTTGGCCATCTTTAAAAAGCAGTAAAAGTAGCTGAAACTGCATTAGAAGAATTCCAGTCAGTGTTTGAATGACAAACAGTTGTCTAATGAAGTTAAAACACTTTTGTTTTTCCTTTACTTACCCTTCTTTTTTCTTCCTAAAAACAGTATGCAAGGAACTACAGTTCCTAAATGTGTGCTAGGAACCAGCTAACACAGTCAAATGTATTGAGAACACCACATTGGTTTGCCACTGGTGTATTAATGCTTTTCAACTGCGACTCTTTGTTTCCAGGCCTTTTTGCAAATGTGCAATCTGCCAGTCCGGGTGATTTGCAGGGCAAACGCCGAGTACATGTCCCCATCTGGTAAGAGTGGCCTTCATTTAGATTACTGTGTTATACCTCCATTTTGATACCATGGCAACTACGCCTTGTCTAGCTGATAACAGTCGGGCAGTGCTACTGTGTGTGGCTTGCCTTTCCCCCTCCTCTCCAGTGCAGTTTCTCCTCTGCAAACAATCAAAACACTGAAATGCAAAGAAACATTGGCACAATGTGTAACAGTACCTGGACAAAGTGTTCACACAGTTTAGTGCCTGGGTGGAAACCTCTCAAATGTCCTCAAGCTGAAAGACATATGTGTCCAAAAGTGGCTTTATTCTGCATCCAGGGAATGTTCCAGGAAATGCTGTTATATTTTGCTATTGCTGGAGTAAAACAACACTGGAGAAAGGTTCTCTTTTGTTACTCTGTGTGAGAGTTGATGGCCAGGATACAGGAGAACAGAGGGTGCACTGTCACTATTAAGGGTGACAGGTGATTTTAAATCTTCTTCAGGTCCACAAGACTATCTGGAAAAAATGCAAACCCACCACCAAAAAGTTAAGTATTAGAAAGGTACACAGCCTATTTTTGTTGGAGGTGACTGCCTAAAAATGCCCAGACTCCAGCTTCAGACTATGTCCTAAAATCAGAAAGAATTACAGAATGCAGGGTGCTGACATCCGGCAGTCCTTGCACTCTGTCCCAGATTTTTGTTGTGTGAGGAGCTCCATATTTACTGATTACCTGGCTCTGGCTGGTGACTGCCATATGGAAGTGCCTGTCACTGTATGTCTGCCAGCTACATGGGTTCTACTGCTGGTACTGATACTTTTGGTTAAAGCAGTGAAATGAGACTATTTAAAAAATACCCAAAAGCTACAGTTGCTTGGCAGGAGTGAAAACCCAGCAAAATATGCAGGTATATTAATTATTTGTTAGTAAATAGAGCTTTGAAATGCCGAATCCAGGCACACAGGAACATCTTGCATGTGCAGGACTAGGACTGGTGACAGTTACATGCCATGGCTTCTCTGCTACTCACACCTCATGTCCACACTTGCTAACATCGAATGTTGTAATTTAGGTCTGAACACTTCCTTCTTCTAAAAACAAGGAGCACAAGAGGGAAAATGATACTCCTTCAATTTTAAATGTAGGCAGAATTACATGTATTCTTTTTGCCCTTACTCCTGGATTCTTTACTGTTTACTCACTTACCTCATTTCCTTTCTTTATATTGGTTTAATGATAATTCAGAGAAGGTTTGCATTTGTTCCCTTCTCTCTCCCCACCACCCTCTGTCTCATTAGTACAATACATTTCTCCTTTTACAGGCAAGGTACCCTTTATTCATGTGGGAAATCAAGTAGTATCTGAACTTGGGCCCATAGTCCAGTTTGTAAAAGCCAAGGTAATAATACGTTGTTTTCATTAATTAGTGAATGTTAATCCTGCTTAGCATTGCACTGATTAAGTGTGCTTTTCTGGAATGTTACTGAATTTGTTAAAACAATATAGGAATCTAGTGCTGTTTTAAAAGAGAAATATTGTAGAACAGGAATTTGTGAGGTGAAAATGTTTTTCTTTGTCGTTTCCTCAAACCTACAAGTAAATGTCATGCAGAATAGCTGCATAGCAGTGCCAGTTTCTGAGACTGTTTCTCTACATGCTTTGTCTCTGGGTCTCAGAGGTCTTAAACCCAGAACTGACTGTTTAAAATCCTGAAATGTCAGATACTGTTCAAATTTTTCTTTATTCTCGTACCCCCAGCCCTCCCCTCTATTTTAAAAAATGCCATGATTTCACTGAGAAGTTGAATGTGTACCACAGATGTAAATTTGTGTTCATTTCTTGCCATAGGTATGCACTAACCAGGAGGTTGTGTGCTCAAAGTGTGTTCATTTATAACTGCTAATAGTCTAAATTTCTTGTAGATTAGCTTAGATGTCTTATAGATTAGTTACATTATGATGGTTTGGTTTTAATTGAAAAGGATACTGTATGTAAAAATTTCATATGTAATTTGTTATTGAACTGTGTAAGAGATTAGGATCTGAGCCAAAGCTCATTGATGTTAAAGGTCCTTGGGTCATATGTTGCTGAGTATTCCAATACTTGTTCTTACATGTGTGTCTTTTTTCTTTTCCCCATTAGGGCCATTCTCTGAGTGATGGATTGGATGAAGTCCAAAAAGCTGAGATGAAAGCCTACATGGAACTGGTCAATAATATGCTCTTGACAGCAGAGGTACAGCAAACCCTAGTTGCTCCACATACTTACATAAGTGACTGTAGGCAAGAAAGCTTTAGGATTTTTCCCTGTAGTGGAAATAATGCTGTTCTCAGATTAGGTTGTCAGCTTTTGAGGTGAAAGGAGACAGGAATAAATTCTCTTACACTGTGGATTGCTTGCTGACCTGTTCCTGTAGTCACATGTGGTTCCCCTCACCTATGCCAAGTGTGTCACATAGCTGTAGAAGTAACTGACCAGAGAATGGCAGTGGTTCCTGAGGTTCCTGGGGTCCTACCACAGCCCCTGGCTGGCCAGACACACTGTTGTCACTGTCCCCATGTGCACCCTGTGCGTGGTGGGAGCCTGGGATCCTCTGTGCTGTGTTGTTGGGAAAGATTATACAGGTAAACCTTATAGATATGATTGCTTAGCAGGAGATCCTGAAAATATTAAGTCTGTGCCAAATGTAAAAGTTGATTAGGACGCCAAGGACGGGTTCTTTGGAGGACATGGTTGCTCTTGAGACACGTGGTTTATTGCAAGGCCTAAGGTGAAGAGAGCCCTGCTCCCAACTGCCAGCTTCAGCCGGGAGCTTGATCCAAGAGGTGCTTGTCCCCAGAGAGAGGTCCCAAGAGACCAGGAGGCCAAGAGACCAAGCCCTTATCTCTTTACAGTTTTATCTCGTCTGTTGAATATTCTTACTTACAAAGACCAACCGGTACGTGACACAACTCCTACTACATTTACATACAACCTATAGGAGCTACTAAATTACCATAGGGGTTACATGCTAAGCCTTAAAAGGTAATTTCTAAACTACCCTGCTCCTGCCACGCTGGCAGGGACCCCTTCCCCCTCAATTCTTTGTTTGCTAGGGTTGTTGCACAATATCCTGTCTTCTGGGTGGCTTTTTCACATCTCAAAACTCACAACCATCTCTATTTCATTCACAGACTTAATATTTTCAGGATCTCCTGCTAAGCAATCATATCTATAAGGTTTCCCTGTATAATATTTCCCAACACTGTGTCTGTGGCGAATTCAGGTGACTCAGTCCCGGTTTGGGAGCAGTGTTGGAAGCCTTGGGAAGATGCAGGTGACTGAGGAGCTGAGGGCTGGTCACCTTTGCCTTGAGCTGGGTGTGGTGTGGGCAGCAGGAGCAGGCTTTTGGTCTCAGCTTACTTTTGGTGCTGGTGAAGTAAGGACTAGCAACTGGGCTTTTGCCTTCCAGTTTTAATTTCTTTTGTACATCAAAAGTCTAAGAGAAGAAATGAAATGGAAATTTTAATCTAATTTAGAAAAGAAAATTGTACTAGTGAAAAATAATTGTCTCTATTCTCCTTTATTAGGAAGTTTTACTAGGTGTTCTTTCTTTTCCTAGCTCTATCTCCAGTGGTGTGATGATGTTACAGTAGAGGAGGTGAGTGGTTCCGCAGCATTTATCCTAATTAAAATTTAATGAGAAAACACTTTTGCTCACAACTGCAAGTCCCCACTCATAAATGAAACATGGGGGTTTATACCATTAATGATAAAGTCTTTTCACTTTAATTTCACTTGCATACCTATTTTAGGGAAGCTGTGTTACTGGAGGGAGCTGACTGCAGAATAGATACAGGTTTTGTTTATGTTTCTGAAATAATAGCTCTAAATAGTTATGCTGCAAACGGTGGATTCTGTGCAATTAATTACAGCATACACACAACTGCTTTTCTCTTCTACAGCTCTTTTTTTCTGAGAGAAATGTTCAAGTATTAGCTGTTTTGTTCGGGAGGTATCTGTATTTTCTTGTATAGTAACGCAGTACCTTTCTGTTTTTCAACAAAGATTACTCACCCAAGGTATGGCTCTCCCTATCCGTGGCCTCTTAACCGCATTTTGTCCTATCAGAAGCAGTGGGAGGTCAGGCGGAAGATGAAAGCCATTGGATGGGCTGGAAAGACACTTGAACAGGTAAGGGTGAAAAGGGAACCTTATTTTTTAACCCTGTTTTCCTTTTGTTTTTTTTTTTTTTTTTTTAATTGGCATCGGAGAGTAGCATGTTTTTGAAAGAGATGTATTGAAATGTATATTCTGTACTTTAAGCATTATCAGGAGTCAGGTGTTTGCCTTCAGCAGCAATGAATCTTAAATTATGTGCAACCTGATGGAATGGGAGGAAGGATGTTTTGCCACGACTGTACAACTCTGTCAGTGTTAGTTTAGGCCATAGTCCTGAAAATAGATTTTAATTCCTGTGCCCTGCTTCCTGTATGATGCCGATAGGCACTCTTTGTGGGATTGTGGCAGGTTGTGTGGTTTAAGTCAGTACCTTTCATTAAGCTTAGTTATAAATGTTATAGGAGACACTTAATCAGAATTGCCTTACATCAAATATCAGATCAAGTAACACTTTGCTGCCTGCCTGCTGTGTAGGTTTGACTGACTTGAACAGTTTTTGATATTCCGGCATGTTATGTTCCTTGTTCCCACTGTTGGTGCAAATAGAATAAGGAGGTTATTTCTTGCAATGTTGCTTCCTGACAATATGGATCTTTCTTTCTTGTGTGTTTTCATAGGTGCTTGAAGATGTAGATCAGTGCTGTCATGCTCTCTCCCAGAGATTAGGAACACAACCATATTTCTTCAATAAGCAGTAAGTTACTCTTCATTGAAATATCGCATCCAGCAGTATGAGATAGAGGTATATACCCACATACATACAAATGTATTTATATAAAACTCATATTTTATTTTAATGCTGTGTGTTTATTTGCAAAAATACAAATGTGTGACTGGAATCTAAACAAGAAATTTCAGGAATAAGTACTTTAAGGTTTTAAAGGGAAAGCTTCTGTAAGTTTGTTTTATTTATGATTTTGTTTTACTCCTGCTTGTCTTTTGTACAGATTCTACCACAACTTATGTAGGCTACAAATGTACATTTTTCTGTAGTTAATTTCTTATAAAAATGATACATTTAAAGCTTTACTTGTTTTTCTTGGGTGACATTCTCTGCTAGAGGAGTGAATATATGTTGTGCCAACCTGATCAGTACAGCTTGTCTTAACACCAGAAACAGTTCTGAATGAACTGAATTAGCATGAGGGTGCCTGTGAGTTCTAAGAACTGGAGAGAAGCTAGCTGATCCACAAAGAACTAAATGCAAAGTGAAAACCAAGATTCGCATTGCCAGGAGAGAAAAAAGAAATGACCTGACCTCCATGGAATGTCCTCTGCTCTCACTGGTTTCTTTCAATTGCAATATGCTCTTTTAATTTTTTTTTCTCTCCAATAATTCACTATTTTTGAAATGTTACAGACTTAAATAACATCACCTTAACTCCCTCTTGTCTCCTGTGCATAGATCAGTCTAGGCTCAGGTCTGGATTTCAGTTTACTACATTTGAACAGGGAGATGACTTCAAATGGCAGCATTTGGTTAGTTTTCTGTTACTCATCTTTTGTCTGCATTAATCTGTTCCCAGCTGAGACTAGTTGGGTAGTGTTAATTCAGAGGATACAGAAATATGCCTTATAGAAGACAATTTTAAATCGCATCTGCTCCTATGATTATTAAACATAGTATTTCTTACGTTTTCTTTCTGTATTTCCAAAGAATTGTAACTTGGGGAATTTGTGTTGGTTGGTTGTTAACCAGGCTTTTTTGGTACAGTTTCAACCTTTAAATTTTTTAGCTGTCTGAAATATTACTAAGAAAGTATGTGTTTTTAGTCCAGTATTCAGTCTGTGACTTCTTTGAGTCTTTCAGAGGTCAATAAGAAAATCAGCCTGTTTCTGACAGATAAAAATTCGTTATGTCCATATCTCCACTGGAGTGTGCTTAGTGGTCCACAAATAAAAATTTTATCATTTAGGAAAGCTTCATGCTGCATACACTGAACGTTAGTAAAGGAGGACTCTGAAGTTATTAATGTATTGGAAAAAAAATTTTTTTACATGGACTTCTTAAGGTGACAATTCAGAAGGGTCATAACTAAAACATTCCCAAAATATCTGTTTTCTTCTGTGTAATCCCCTTTCAGAAAAGAGATGTTTCCAGCTACTGCCACCATGGAACTCCCTTTCTTGTTAGATGAATAGTTCCGAGCTGTTGCAGAGCACAAAAAACGGAATGGGAGTTGTAAGCTTCCACTCATCTCCATTTTTTTCCCCCTTGTAAGATAATAGTTGGATTTTTTTAAATACACATCTGCAAAAGAAAAAGAAGAGCCACAAAACACCTGATAAGCATTTGGTCTTGCACTGGACTAAAAGGTGGAGCATGGTTTGAAACTAGATCAGTATGTCTGTCTGATCTAAGACATGTTATTTCCACATTTCCAAGCTCCCTAAAGCAAGGAAAATGCCATCCTGAGAACAAGCAGGTTCTCAAAACACAGTGTACACAGATTTCATACATTTGGTTTAGCCTTGCTTGATTTCATCCCAGCTCTTAGACTGCATGGCTATCTAAAGGTTACTCAGAACAGCATGGTTTTTCTTGATCAGGACTTGTGTTCCAAAATACCTGTTCTTTATTTTTCTGTTTAGTGTTGGTTTTTTTTGTTTGTTTTTTTTTTTTTTTTTACAGACCAACTGAATTAGATGCTCTGGTGTTTGGACATCTGTTCACAATCCTTACTACTCAATTAATCACCGATGAACTCTCTGAAAAAGTGAAGAACTACAGTAATCTCACAGCGTTCTGTCGGCGAATAGAGCAGCAGTACTTTGAGGGTCATGAGAAAGATTGCTCTACAACTGCAGCCCGATCTTCCAAGAGGTCCTTGCTGAGATAAGCATGGTGCTTGGGGTGGATCACATTGCAGTTCTGGGTTTATCATTGTTCAGTGAATTGATTTTGAGAATGGAAATGTGTGTTAGCTTTTTGAAGCTGCCAAATCCTTCTGGAGTGAGAAAAAATGTTAAATGCAGTTTTTGTGTTGTAGAATACACTGTGCACATTTAAGCTGAAATGTCTGTATGAGGGTTTCCATTTTAACAGCCTGTATACCACTTACTGTAAAGTGACCTTGGAAAAATATCTGTTTCAGAAAAATAAAACACTGAAAGTTGATCTGTGATCTTTCTAAATGCCTTTTTTACTAAATTTAATGTCTATGTAGTTCATGAGTGGGATCCTTTTGGCAGGACACTTGGAAGAAAGTTGTAAACTAGTTAGAATTATTAGGCTGGGAATGAAAGTGTGCATTAGAGATCTTAAAGTTTGTCTGCCTCAGCTAAAACTTACTTAGAAGTTGGGTGAAAAAATGTCTTGGAGCTCTCTAGACACAACTCATGTGATCTTAGTCAGTTCCTATTTTTGTATCAAAGTAGCTTCTGGCTGTCAGTCCTTCATCTTTGTGTGTGTCTTGCCTCTGCTTTTATCTCTCATTCATCCTTGTTTTTTTGATTCTAACTTTTTTTCTTCCTATAGTTTCCCAGTTTTAATCCCCAGCTTCTCCTGCTATTTATTTAAGAAACTAATTTGCTAGATAAGTGCCTGCCTCACTGTTTCCACTTGCAGTATGTTAACATTGCTTCTGAACTTTGATCTACTGGATGTGGTTCTCACAGAAAAAAGGCTCACTGAGCCTGTGGTTGGCATGTCTTGGTCCTTCTGCCTCCACATTGTTCTTGGTACATGTAGCGACAATGATACAGAAGTAAGCAAGTATCAGTGTGGTGCTCCAAAAACTCTGGCAACGTTGAACTTTTCGAGGGAGAGTTCTTGTGTGTAGGCTAGGACTGATCTGACTAGTATTATTTCAAGTGCATTAGATGGTACTGCTCTGTTCTGCTGTGTCAGTTGTACTTGATGCTTTTCCAAAAGCACCACCAGGAACATGCTGATGGCAGAAACAAACCTTGTATACTCAGGAAGTCATGGCCACAATGGGGAACCAGCTCAGGCTGTTTGGCCTGTTGGAACCATTGTGTTCTTACTTTGAAATATGTTCTTTTGACTATATGCTTCAGTGTCAGAACACTTAAAGGCTTGAAGTGGTTATACAATGGTCATGAGGTTTTGGCTGCCATTTCCTTCTCCCTTAAAACTGAGCAGAAAGCAGCTGCATGCCTTGGACTGACTGTGTCTCCCATGACAGGTTCCTGAACCACTCCTGCTTACTCACTGCTCTTGTGGGGGACCACTCTGGCCAGCTGGACTGGAAAACAGAGCTGAATTCTTACTGCCTGTTTTTTGATATAACCATCCTAATTCCTACTGCAGTCAAATCTATTTAGTGTGTAGGGGTGTCTTGGTCTCTCATCAAACCACTCTTGCCAGGAGAGGTAAATTGCCCTTGTCTTGCATTTCAGTCTTAAATTAAATTTCACATGTCTCTCTGTTGAATACCTTTTTAAACTAGACCCCATCAGCTCTTGACTGCTTAGTGACCATTATTGCCATCAAAGCAGCAGTTAGATGAGAACTTAGATATTTCTTCCAGACTTGCTTTTCTGCATTAATTCAATCCCTGGGAAAAAAATGGAAAGTAATTTGTTGATTTGTTGTGTGTGTGTAATTTTTTTTTTTTTTTTTAAAGTTTGGAGAGAACATTGTGATGAGAATATGCCACTTTGAGCACTCATAGACTAAAGTTAGCGTGCCATGGTGATGGATAAATCTGTGTGAAAACTCAAGTGTCTTAATCCAGAGTAATTAAACTGGTCTTTTACCCTCTTGCTATTTGCAGAGCACCATTCATGAGGAAATATTTTAAGCTAGCTTCTGTTGTTTTAGCAATCCTGCTACCAGTAGACTGAACTACAGGAGTAATTTACTTAATGGATTTCTAAACCTACCTATTAATTTTTATGCAGTCTGAAAAAGTGCTGGTGGGCATATGTTCCTCCTCTTCCAAGGCTGCAGTGGCCATTAGCCACCTTGTAACCAAATTTCAGCAATTGCTTTGAAACAGCACTGAATGAAACTTTCTGTATTCTGGCACGGTGAGGCAGAGCAAGCTCTGGTAATACAACACCTTTAATGCTGAACAGCAAGTTATTGCAAATTTTGTGCAGTAACATACAGTGAGCTTTATAACTTCAGAGTAGTAAAAAAACCCCACAGAGTGATATGCATTAACCTGCTTTGAATGTCTCATCTAGAAAATAAATGCTGTGGAAGTGGCTGGGGAAAAGATACTGATCTCTTGGAAACAAAGTTTGAGTAAATCCAACTGAGCTACTCAGACTCCAGGATACAGAGACAGGCAAATCACATTGAGTTTTCAATATTGAAGTGAGAGGACAAGCAGAAACTGAGCTCTCAGGTTACACTGAAGTTTCTGAGAGTTTAACCACCCTTCATTCCTCATGTGTGACTTTGATAATTTCATTTAAATGGAAAAGAGCATTCCTTACTTCCTTGACTGAAGAGGATTCTATCTATGTTTGCTACAGGGCTGGTTTGTAGTTCAGGCTGCACCTCATTCTAGGTGATACCTAAACTTAGAAGGAAAATCTTGGCTTTGCTACCCATGTTGAAAATAGCTATTAAAATCCTAGCCAAATTACATTCTTTGTACTTCATAAATACAAGAAACCATTATGCTTTTTAAAGTGACATTGGTGGCATGACTGGTGCTGTGGAGCAGACTGGGCTGAGCTCCAAGGACCAGCCCTTGCTCGGCAAGCTGTGCTTTAACTCAGTGAAGCTGCAGTCCTACAAAGGACACTTAAATGGATTGCTCCAGAAATGCTGGGCACAGTTCAGGAGAAGGAATGAGAAGTTTTAACAACACCAACAATAAAATAAAGATGGAAAAACCCCAAACTAATCCAAACCAAACAGCCTTTCTTGCAAGGGAATTGAGCAAGGACTCTGACCTGCCTTCTCCAAGGCGACTTTCTGCTGGTCTGAGTGGCCCTCTAGTAGACAAGGCTGTGCATGTGCAGTCTGTGAGAATTTTACTCTTGACTTGTGGGTGTTTCTAGAAGATCTCCCATGACCGAAGCACAGCTGCTGCACCAGAGACAGGAATTCGGCCAGGAAGCCCTATGGTTTGTCTCATATAGCAGGACAGTGGGGGTGGTGATTTTCTTTCCTAGCTTTTCAGGCTCAAAAGTACAAAGTTCCTGCAGGCTATTTTGAGTGAAGAGAGATAGCTGGAACTTAAAAAGTTTGCCCAAATTAAGACAAAATTTATGTTTCTAACAAAAAATGTCAGAAGCAACTGTACCATGTATTATCATTCCCCTTCTTAATATGCCCCACCAGGAAATGCAGGAGTTGCCTAACCAAAACAGCACACAAAGTCACAAAAGCTTTCAGAGCCACAAGTGAATAGACAAATGAGTCTGAGTACAAATCACTTGACCATTGTGGTTTGCTTCTCATAGTCTTTTCATTCCACAAGTAATTAGCTTCATAGTCAGGTGCTCAAGCTGGAAAGTAGCAGATACTTTCTTCACCTGATGGAGCTAAAACAATTGGGAAAGTCCCGGTGAAAACAGGACTGCTTGTCCATTCCTAATATGCTTCTTTGGGGACTGTGGAATGGACTCATCGTGCTCAGCACAGACCCCTCTCAGCACAGTTACCTGCTCATGTCCTTGCTGGATTTTGGTGTCTGCTCCTATCAGAAATATGCATGGTGCCAGTTCCAGGTGTGAAGGTCTCGTTTGCCTGACCAGCACAGCACTGCACACACAGCTAGACTGTGCATCCTGTGTCCCCTGTGCCACTCTGAGTACAGCACAGGAAAAGGAGCAACCACCCTGCTCCACCACAGGCTGTGGCAAACCAGCTGGTGATTTGAAAGTGGCCAGGATCTCAGCCACAGAATAATTTATAGTATAGGATCCTTGTTTCCTGCAGACAGTCCTTCCTGATCTTCTGGTTTTCCTGTCCCTCTCTGAAGCAAGTTCTCCTTGACTTGGTAGCCTCTTGATACTGCCTGTTATGATGTGATGAGATTTCAAGGGAGACATGCGAAGGGGCTTCGGTGGGAGCAGCTTTTGCTAGCTAGGATCTATTACTTTTCACATATCAGTTATAAAAATGTTAGTATTGAGTGGTATTAATGAGATATTAAACTGCTCTTTTCTCTGTCTTTTGTTTTATTTCTCCTTTTCCTCCCCAGGGAAAGAAAAATAACCTGGCAATCTCCTGCCTCTCAAATGTACTTAAAGCTCAGTGTCGTGGAAAAAGAGGTTAGCATAGCCCTACACATGGAGAATGCTGCTGAGCTGCACTTAATGATGCCTCTTAGGATCAGCTGTGCTGCTAGAAAACACTTCATTTCCTGTGGCTTTCTTTCTTTATAAGCAGAGTGCAGCACCAATGGCTCTCACAACAATTAGCACCCACTTGTTCTGCAGGTTTGAAGTTTTTTGCATTAGTCAGGTTGAGAAATTCATGGTATTAATCATGACTGAAGTTGTTATTTATCACCTGCTGGGTGAGAAATAATAATTTTGGCACTACTGGGGCAGCAGGCCAGAATTACCAAATTAAGTAAAACATCTAAACACCAGCAAGGATCATTTCTCTGATTAATGAATTGTTACAAAGAAAAACTGCTACTCGTTATCTGATCTTAGGATAAAAGTAGGAGTAGGAGGTAGAAAGTAGAAAGCATTAACAAAGTCAGGCTCTAGCCTGATTCAGTTTGAAACTTCCTGGCTGATCTCCTCTGTCATTTGCTGACAAACATGCACTCATCTGCTTCACAGGTTTGCCATACTTGGCTCACATCCCCAGTGCCAACTTTGTGAAAAACCAGCATTTGGCAGGGAGCTTGAGGCCCGTTGTGTAACTGCCTCAAAAGAAATCAAAGACTTTAAGCTTCTAGGGCTTGTCTAGGCTGGAAGGTTTTGCCACAGGAACAGCTACCAGCCTGGCAAAATACACTGGGTGAAGGCAGTAACAGGCGTGCAGGAAACAAAATCGGCGACATCAATAGAGTGAAGTTCACGCAGAGGTAGCTGTATCCCTACTGGGGCCATTAGGCACCTATGGGATTAAAAGGGCCCATAAATCCCAGCTGCCTGCTCAGGTGTGTTTCACATGTATCTCACATACAGAAAGGGTTGGCCTACACAGAAGTGGTTGCATTGAAATGAAGTCTGTGTGTGCTGCTACAACCCCAAGCCACCAAATCACCGTGACACCACATCCCCTGCCTGCCAGGCCATTGCAGGGAGCTGAGGAGCTGCTCTATAGCAGTGTCCACAGAAGTGCTAATTCCTGAGTTCAGAAATGAGATGTAAAAATCGAGTGTTAGCTCTGACTATGGTCAAAGAACTCAGCCTGGGAGAGATGCCTCACTTCTGAAAACACTGATTGTTGATTCTTTATTTGTTGAGACTTACAAGAAAAAACTTAAACAGTGAGAGCTTTAGAGACCCCTTTTGGCTCCAAGTAATTCATTACCTAGCAAGAAAGGACAGGCTTTTTCCATAGAGAGTATCAACCATTCCCATCTATTGCTGCAGACCTCAAATTTGGTGCTAGTTGATAAAAAGATCTTTGCACTGTTGACACAGATGGACTGCCATCCATGCCACACATGACATCTGTGGCAGCCAAAGTAACTCCTGTCTACAAGCTGGTGTGCTCAGAAGCTGACTTGAAACAATGAGCTGACATGAGAGGTCAGCATGAGCTCACCCCTCTCCTGACAGTAGCCATGGGTTGACAGTACGAGGTTGACCATAATCCAGTTTGTCAAAAAAGATGGGTTTTTTGTTAGTAAGCATTGTGTCACGTGTACATTTTCTCATTCAGATTTTTTTATACCTAGAAGTTCATTCTGCATTTAAGAAGAAAATTAAAGATCTTAGGAGTGTAGGGTGTAATGGTCACCTCCCCTATAATCACTGCTCAAATTGTTGGTCTTCCAGGGTTTGTGTTCTTAGTTCACAGAGATTTGAATCAAGAATGAAAAGGATGATCATTCATAGAAAACAGCAGCAGCAGCAAATGGCTTGCTACAAACAAAATACCTTCTTCTGAGGCTAAGCAGGAAGTCAATGGAATGTATCGGAATGAACCTTGTAGGTACTGTGGGGAGGAACCAGTGGAGCTAAGCCATGACAAGTTCTGTAGACCTGCAAAGACCAATCATCACCCACCTGGTCTGGCCAAACTATCGTACCACCCAGTCCCCAGAGCATCTACCTCTTCCAAGGCTGTCTTCTCTCAGCATGAATTTACATCTTCTATGACTTCTTCCTGCCAAAAATTTGTCAACAGCAGGTCCACTTCCCTAGTCATACACCCAGGTTGCCCCTGCCATATTCTCTTGGCTGGTGACATCTCTTTTGACTTTTGGCTACAAAGTACAATTTTGTCCAGGTTTCTTGACTTTGAAGGCATCTGTTTCTGGTTAAACAGTTTTCTCACTGCTGAGATCAACAGTTTTTTCACCAACACACAGGATTGTTACATGAGATTATATGGTAGAAATTATCCTCGATCTTTCAGTTGTTATCACTCGGACTGTTAGGTAAGAGCTATCCACTTTCTTTTCTTGTCAAGACAGTGAAAATGTCTCTTTAGGTCCACTGCTGTTTCTAACTTAATTCCTGTAAATTCCTCCCTGAATTTCCTCTGCAGTTTTTATTGGCTCCTTCCCTCACAAGTGTGTAGCACCTTGATCTACGATGCCTCCTAGCAAAGAAGTGCATAACTGAGATCACTGACTATCACCATGATCTCTTTCATTTGCAGCTTTAAGTCTGTGTTGTGGCATGTTTAAGGAACCAGTTGATGAAGATCAGTAGTTTGGGGGCATTATGGGAAGGGTAAGTTTTTATCTACTTAAATAAACTTTCCAGCGTATTTTGTCATATGCTATAACATTTTGCAAAAGACAGGTAGGTTTCTGCATGTGTGTATAAAGACCACAGGCCTGACCATGACTTGTGTATTACATGCAAGTGTGAGTGCAAAGGTCTTGCTGTTGTGCCAAAGCACATTTGAGGCAAAGCCCAAACCCACTGCTGTGGAAAAAGCTGCCCGTCATCTGATGGAAAAGCTTTTGACACACACAGGACAGCTCCTGCAGACCTGTTTCTATGGAGGCGCTTTCATTTGGTTCAGTGCATCTTCCTGGGGCCCATCCTGCTGCCCCTTCTCCCTGACATCTTCTGTGATTTCCCTGCCCTTTCTGATGCTTCAGTCTTCCTGCACTGAGAAAAGGAAGGATCCCACTCCTGGGAAAGGTTTTCACACCTGTGGACTCTATTCCTCCCTCCGTGTTGAAAGAGATTTCCTATGCCAGTAAAATCCCTTTAGCGTGACTGGAGAAACAAGCATGCTTTCAAGGATTTGTTTAGGCCAAGAGAGTCATTCTACAAGCTTATATCCTTCTGCTCTGTGTATCTATAGGGAATCCAAAAGCTGCTGCCACATTGTGTTTCCAAAAAATTAAAATGCCTGAAATTTGCTTTCCAACTCAGTAATCACAAACAGTTCCAATAACTAGGTAATTGGTGTTAACAGGGATTTTTTTAAGGTTGACAAAATTCAACATTGGAAGAATGGGAAGTCAGATTAAAACTCATACAGATAATGCAGTTCTTTCAAATTTAATTGGCATTATAACACTAAAAATTATCAATGTGCTTATAAACTCTGTTTTACTGACAAACAGGCTGAGAAAAGCTTGAAAGGGTCAAGGAGAGGATACTTCACTCCTGAGCGGGGTAAAAGTGCAAAATGCTTAAATGAGGCTGGCTTCCAAAAGAGGAAAAACTAGTAGAAGTAAGAGAATGGAGTTCCCTTCCAGTGCTTAGTTCAGTGAGTTTGTCAGTGCATTGTCCTCCTCACCACAGTGATTTGGAGCCATCTCTTGCACTGGAGCCAGTAGAAACTATTTGATGCATCTTCTTTGAAATGTCGACGATCTGCAATCAAACAAGTGATTTCTAGCTGAAGATTATGAAATACTTGGTGAATTTATCCAACTGGATGAGTCACACAGAAAAACCTGCCTGACATAAGAGTTAGGTCAAGCCACAGCAGTTGCAAGTAATTTATCCCAAATGTGAGCAGGGCAAAATCCAGAGCGGGAGGCTGAATGCTGGTTTCCCAGCTCTACGCTCCAACCACCATGCTGCATTCTTTGCTGCTTTTTTAACCACAACAGCCTCTGAAAATCACCCTTCAAAGGCATTTCTTGGTAGTAATAAATGAACCATCAAAACCTAAACAAAGAACCCGGCAGTTGAGATGATGCAACTTAACAAACAGAAATGACTAAAATTGCCTTGTCCTCTGCTTATTTCCAAAAGAATAAAGCCCAGGTCATTTATAAAGCCCCCCGCCTCCCACCTTCCCCTCTCCTTTACAGCCCCTTGGGAGTCACCCATGAGATAGCACCACTTTCTTCCGCTTCCCCATCTTTAAAATGTATTCATTCCAGTTTTCAAATTGCTATTTTGTAGTGCTAAATCTCTACCCACACTAATTTCTCCAGGTCAGAATCTGACCCTGATTTGAACAAAATCTGGAGTCAAATATTCACACCAGAATGCTTTTGCCTTGCTGCATGTCAGATGCCATCTCCCTGCAAATGTTTCACACACCTTGGAGTGCAGCTTGTGGAACTGATGAGGTGAAGAGCACTGCAGAGCAGCTCTGTGCTGGTAATCACAGGACTGAAGAAACACATACATCATCTGCCACATAGGTTGGCATTTCAAGTAAAAAACCTTCACAATGTGTAAGATGTTGGACAAATGATGGCCATATGCATGTTTGTCTCTGTGCAGATGTCTTTGCCTTCTCAGCTAGGAAAGAGCTGAGGTAGGCTTTTCTTTGCCGACAGTTTAATATTAGTGACACAGTTTATGTCCTCTGCAAAAACAATAATGGAGGATAAGGTGACATAAATTATTTGCAAATCGTTTGACATACGCAGGGCATTGTCCTTGCAATAATCACCATCAGTCTGTCAGTTTAAGATATGAACCATGCCACTGCCATTTTATATCATTGTGTTAAGCTTTCACATGTTGTAATTTTACAGATTTGTTCTTTGGAGAACACTGCAACACAAATCAAATTGTATTATGTTTAGTTATATGCTGTATGGAGCACCTCCCTGCAATTAGGGGTGGGGGGAGATGAGGAGCAAGCAAACAGTCCTAGATAAGAGGCAGCTCCTCAAAAGTTCGGATATTTCCTAGATACCATTACTCAACTTTCATGGTCATTATTCAAAGCAAGAAGAATTATTTAAATTCATGCTAACATCAGTTGCTGGCTGCATGAACAAAGTGAGCACTGGAAAGCACCATACTGACAGATTAATTTAAAACACGCTTGTCTGTTTTGTTTTGCTATAAGAGTCAGGCACAACATTTGATTCTTATGAATTATGTGGACTTTTCTAAAGTAAATAAAATGATTTCAACTCACAAAAGATCCCTTCGAGATGTGGTAGGTACCAGTAGTATTAACTCTGCTTTCCACAGACGTGCAGAATGGATCTGGAATAGCAATGAACTCAGCATTGTCTCTTTTATTCCTGGCAAATTAATTCCTGCGGTATAGTTCAAAAAGAGACCCAAAGCTGACCACTTATTTTCAGTCTTTTGTTTTCTTAAATTTGAACTGCAGATTACTGTGGGAATTCACAAGTATATTCTAAACATACTCAGTTCCAGACACCTTTGATTACCCATTTGAGAACTCTAAGTGTGCTTAATTGGTAAAGGACTCAGTAGGAAATACTGTAATATACATTCTGGAGTATCACATTTCAGTGATTTTTACTATATTTTGAATGGAGAAATGTTATTTGTTTTCCCCTGGGAAAATTCCCCACATTCAGTTGTCAGCAGAACAGAATCTTTCTGCTTCCAGTGAGCCCTTAAAGCAGAAAGATTTATTGCACTTACACCCTTGAAAGAACATATCTTTTTCTTTGAAGGCAGCCATTATCACCATCCCATTTTATATCTTTTCTGATAAGTGCAGGCAGTAAAGCAGATAAACTCCTTGCATACCGATTAAAGACACATGCACACTAAGACACTGTATACTATCAGAGATGCTCAGAGTAATATTCTTCCTAGCACAGTAGATATATCTAAGGAGTTTGACTTTTATTATTCTCAGCTTTGCACCTCTGACATTTCTAAAACCATGGAGGAAATTAATGAATTCTCACTCAAGGCTCCATTGTCTAATCTTGCCCCAGTGCTCATGAATTATGGAAAATGACATATCAACTGATGACGTACAACAGGCTATTTTAAAACTACCCTTTTTAACATAACCTGGACCACAAAAGGTTCATCACTGAATTCCACACAGTCACTTGACAAAACATTGGTCTCATGTTAATTGATACCTTCATTGATACCTTGCCTCACTTCCTAGCATCCAAAACACTGTGATCAGTTTTATGCACAAAACATATGAAAACCAGACAGTTGAACCTCAGAAAACATTTTTCTCCCCCCTAACACTCAGATAGGATGCTGAACCTGCAGCCCTAACTCTTGGCAACCTGCCTTGGAGTTTTTTGTTTTGATATCTCCTTGGAGAAACAATGGCTCAACAATATTTTAAAGTTCTTAAGCACAACCTCCTCCACCTACCTTCGTAACTGCTCTTTCTTCAAGTACCTTTTCCCAGGCAGAGAAAAAGGCCTCTGCTCCCTCTGAGCAGTGAGACCCAGGGGATTTGTGTGAGGAGACTCTCCCCACTAGCTGAGACCACTGGAACACCAAGCTGCAAGGACTGGGAGCAGTTGCCAGCCCCAGGGCTGACTGGTGAGGTTGCACTTGGCCGTCAGAAGCCACCCTGTCCCTGATGCTCTTGTCTAGGACATGTCCTACAGCTTTCTGTCCCAGCTGGGGTGGGACTGCCCTACACTCCTCCTACAGCTGGGACTGCTGCAAGCTCCAGGCTGCTCCCCAAGAACCACAAAACCAAGGAGCCCCACACACTCAGCTTCCTTCTTCTTCTGTGCTTCAATTTAAAAAAATATATTTACTCAGGAAAATTTTGTTGGATAAAATTGATCTGTCTGCATTATTACCTGTGAATGTATTTTTTACCTCTCCAAGAATCTCACCCAGGGTTTCCCCTGAAGAACAGTGTCTCAGCACAATGACTTCCTTGTGCACAGTGGCTAGACACCAGTTTTCTGTCAGGGTTCCCTTTAGATAAGAAACTATGGAAAGCAATACATCTCATTCAAAACATCTGAAAGAGCTGAAGATACAGAAAGCACTAATCAGTAATTAATACAAATAAAAGAAACAATCATTCATGTATGTGGTAATAATAACACTCTGGAGTTTGTTCTAATCCATCTTTTTGTCAAATGAAGCACCAGGGAATTTGTCTGCAACAATCAGTATTTTCAAAGGTTCTGCTTTGATTTGCAATATGGGGTTTAAGTCCTGTGTTAACACAGGGCTCAGAATAAATAATCAAAGAGAATGGTTTTAAAATCAATAATAAAGGCTTTAATATGCAGAGGAATTCTGCTATACTTTTATACCCTGCTTACAAGTCAATTTTCCAAATTAAGAAGCCCTCTTTTCACTTTATATAGAAATTACAAAAGCATGACAATATCCCATTGCACAAATCCCAACAGTGCCCTTTCTTCCATATTAAACCACTGAAAACAGCTGGAGTAAGGGACTTCTACCCTTTCTCTCCAGAGAAACACTGTCTTCCAGAACATCAGACAGTCCTGAAATTCTTTAAATAGCCCTGTATTAGTTATATTTAATGACAATTACACAAGTGACTTCGTGACTGCAAATATGATTCATTACTCTGCAGCAGAAGTAATACCTCTAATAGACTATGCATTGAGCTAACCCAAAATAGCTGCTGAAGAACAGTTTTTCCTGAACTATTCCATGGATAGATTTTGAAATTATAATAATCTTATATAAAAAGAACAGATTATCCTGCCATGTAATTATTTAGCACTACTCCTAAATCTTCATGTAAACTAAATTTCAAATGTCGACGGCCACAGGCAATTAGGAGGTTTTAGGAATGATTTGTCTGGAACCTGCCAGGAGTTATAAAGCCCTATTTTAAATCAAACAATTTGCATTCAATATTTGGTCACCCTTCAGCTCCATTATTGCAATCACTCTTCAAGTTAAAAAACAAGAAAAAAGACAGAGGGAAAAAGAGAAATTTAAAGGCGATTTTTCCTACTGGGTAAAGTGAGCTGGAATCAGGTATTTTCAACCCTGCTAGACCTGAGTACACAGCTCCAGCTCCCTCCCCAGTCTGCAGAAATGCAGAAAACACAACCCTGCTGAGGACAGCACTATCCCAGGGTCTCCAAGCCCATCTTTAACAGAATGGTGCTGCCCTGCTATTGATTTTGATGCCTACACAGTGCCAAACATCAGGGCTCCACTGCAGGGTTTTCTTTCTAGGAAGGCTGGAAATGATCTCAGAAGGTGTGTCTGCTTCCCTGCATAGAGACATGGCTATTTCACTTGTGCCCTATCACCGTCCTCCTAGGAATGGATTGCTCACAGGCCTGCACTCAGCTTCTGCAGGGTATCCTCAGCATTCCAAGCAGACTTTCGAAGCAGGATGTTGGACACAGCCAGACCCATGCCCTTGCTCTCAGGGCAGGCAGGAAGTAAAGACTAGGGAAAAATCCCAGTCTCACTCCCTCTTTCTCACTGGTGCCAACTGCAGTTTATCCGCAAACTTCAGAGAGCCCAAAATTGCATCTGTGTTGTTCAGGATTTCTGCATGCAAGGCAGCCAGGTACACTCTAGGGGGAAAATCAACTGTACCAGCTTTCAAAAGAAGCCACAGAAATATCCCATTGCCTTCACACAGATGATACTAAACACATGTGCACCGATCTTGCAGTTTCTCTTTTATTCCTTTTTGCAGCAGATGCTCTGTGCAAACTTCCAGCTGCTGCCAGAGAGGAAGGCTGGGATGCTTGAGCTGTGCTCACTATGAAATTATCCAGGTGGGTGCTCTCAGCTCAGCTTTAAAAATTTTACAATTTTTGCAGCTTCCTGTCCAAGTGTTGTCCCTGATTGCTTGATTAGAGCAATAGCAATTTAAACCAAACCTCACAACACACAATGGCTGTTGCCAATGATGAAAAACTTCACTGAGGCGGTCTCAGAGTAATCCCAGTGCCCCAGCTCACTGTGAATCTCTCTATTTTCGCTTGTAAAATAGCATTCTGCAATACTGGTATGTAATCTAAACTCCATCGTAAGTAATAATTAAAGATTCAATCAGATTAATTCCAGGCTTGTTTGTCCTTCATAATAATACTGTTAATTCTCCAGAGGCAAAAATAAGATAACCTCAGGAAAACAAAGCACAAATAAAGTCCATAAAATACAGAGGAAATACTTCCAATATTAATTTTGTAATATGGAGTGTTCATTTTGCAATGCAGTGATGACATAAAATATGCAGCAGCAACAGAGAAAAGCTGATGGACTGCCAAAGCTGTTTCTCTTTAAAATTCACATTGCTCCAGAGCTTGGTGCTGAGATGAGGCTGCCTACACAGGCATTTCAAAGGGCTCTTTCAAGGCTGATGTGCCACTCTCAGCTCTGACATGTGATCAAAATCAAGAAAACCACGAAAACCCAGCCAGGCTGTGGGACAGCCTCAGAGAGGAGGGCTATAAGAGATATGTTTATGGTCCCAGGGGGTGTTGCCATGCCTGCTGCTTTCATGTCAGCTCTGTTTATAGACAGCAATCTGTTGATGCCAGGCAGAGATGGCTGTGTGATTTGAGGGTAATGAGGCACTGGAACAGTTTTCCCAGAGAAACTATGGATGCCTTATTCCTGGAAGTGTTCAAGGCCAGGTTGAATGGGGCTTTGAGTAACCTGGTCTAGTGGAAGGTGCTCCTGCCCATGGCAAGGGGTTGGAGCTGATCTTTAAGGTCCCTTGTGACCCAAACCATTGTGTGATACATGTCTGTTGGCAAAATGAGCCTGTGGGTTATCATGGACTCTAAGCAAAGGAAGATGCACTGCTGAGTCGAGAGCTGAGAGGACAGCAATCTCCACAGGAGTTGCAAAGGAGGGCAGATTCATTTGACTGATTGCATGATGTTTGAATTAATGGCCAGGAAAGGAGCTGTTCTGGTGCCCTCGCTGGCAGGCTGCTTCAGGGAACTTCAGCTGTGCTATCTGCTCAAGTGTGGAGCAAAAGCAACGCACTCTTCAACACACAGCCAGCAAGGCAGGAGCACAGCTGGTGCAGCAAACCTTTCCTGGATCAATCTTACAAGGCTGAGTACCTGATACATAATGCATGTTCAATAAGCTCAAATACAAATACTTTGCAAGGAGCAGGCTTGCAGTTAGTCAAACCAACACTGCTCTAACTTTTGAAACAGTTTTTTTTTTTGTTTGTTTGTTTTAAATTTGCAATGCAGGCAGCAGAGGAGAAGCTAAGCAGGGCACTGTATGAATTGCAGCACCAAGAAATTTTGGCTCTTCTTTGTGTCTCCTGGTTTCTGAGGCTGGGAAAAACTCACTAATTAAATCCTTGTAGCTCCTGGGAGGAAAGGGGTGGGGAATGATTGCTATCGAATAGCAATGGTCCAGCATGTGTTTGACACGTGGGAAAACCTGGTGGTTCAAGCCCTTGGTGCTGGGGGGCACTGTTTTGGGGAGGTCTTCATTCTTGAGGAAACACTGTCATGCTATTCTTGGTGCAGGTAAGAAATGTGGCTTCTTTCAGGTTTTCAGTAACCTAACAAAACCGGAGCAAGTTCCAGAGCTAAAATTAAATCCACAAGCTGTAGCAGGCTTGGAGGCTGGAACAAACTTGCAAGCAACAACCTGCTTCCAACATCCCACTTGAATGTAATGCTTACATTTCTAAGCATTTCAGGATCACAATGGACTTCTAGCTAAATGGAACTAGCTCCACGCTAGAATCTGCCCTACAAGCCTCACATCACCTCTCTCCCCGGGTTTGTTTTTGTGGCAAACTTCTCTGCTCTTGGGATATTTCCATTAGTGAGTGAAAAATGTTTCAGAAAAGACAAAACAAAGGCAAGAAAAATGACAAGCCAGCCTAGTCCTGGTTTCCAATTTCTGAGCCCAGTGGTCACCTCCTACCAGCAGCTCTGAAGCTGGGACTCTGTTGGTCCTTCTTTGCTTCAGCTATCTGGATATTCAGATTACAAACTCCTTAGTCACACATCTCTTAAGAAATTCTCCCTAGAGTAAAAATGCATTTCCACATATGAAGAAACAGCCACTTAGCCAACAAAGGAAACTACTCATTGAGATTTTGTTTCTAGGAATTCAGTCAATAGTCTTTGTAAGTGGATATGTGAGAGCTGATACAAATACATACACTGAGCAACCGAATCACATTAGATTTGTTTGATCAAGATAACCTGTATTAAACTGTTAGCAGTCATTTAAATATTTAAACTAGCAGAAGATCACACAAAGAATGAGAAAAGATAAAGTTTAATCAGATGGCCCAGTTGTACTGAATGTACCTGTGGTGTTTCTAATTATATTTGAATGAAAAAGCATTTAGCTACTAAATAGTTTCTCACTTACAGTGTTCATAGGCATCACAGGCTTAGGAGTCAGTGATTTGTATGGCCCAAACCAGTAGATAATCTGTTGGACTGTGAAACACACAGAGAATCTCACTGCCAAGGAGTTTCTCAAGCCCATGGGATACATCTTGCTCTTACGGATAATTGCAGAAATGGCTTGCATAGATAATGTTAAAGCAATTTTTTTTTTGCCTATGTTTAAGGGAATGCAAGTGAACTTGACAAAGGTACTGCTTGCATGTCTAGTCAAATTTGGCAAAATGTTCAAAGTACACTTTTTAAAATTAGCCTCAAGTTCCATGGAAGTTAGTTAAAATTAGGCATACACCACAGTGCTCTGCCAATTGAAGGTGATACATATGCACAATTTTGAGTGCTATTTATAGAAGACTAAACCAAAAGCAGTATGATAACATGCTCATGCTCTCAGTTATGAGAATAAAAATATTTTAAATACCCAAATTATTGTAACAAATACAATGTTTCCTAAAACATACACTTTCCTAAATAATTCACAGAGTGTATAAAATGCAGCTACACCACGGGGTCTGGGTCCCATGGCCACTGTGCAGGAGATGCTCACTTGTGTACTGGAGATGATGTTTTTGTCAGGCTCTATGGGTGACTAGTGGAGTGGCATCTGCAGAGATTGCATTACCACAGACTACTGAAGCTCCATGCTCAAATAAACTAGTTTACTTTACTGGTAAAAAACAGGTTTTGTGGGTTTACTTGGAGTTTGTTTTCACTCTGCTGTTGTTGGAGGCTTTGCTGATTGCAATAGATTTTTTTCACTGCAATAGGAACAGACACAGTAGCAGAGTAGCAGCACAAGCATCCTCACAACTTCCCTGAGGCAATGCATGGAAAAGCTTTTCAGCATCCATTTAATTATTTTTTTTTCTTAACAGGAACAATCCAACCCATTTTTCTCTCAACTACTTATCAGTAATGGTTAAACATTTTTGTTTGATTAAGAAGATAATTTGGAGCCACAGCAAATCCCAGCCATTCTGATTAAGATTTTAGAAGACTATAAGCAGTTCAAACAACACTCTCACGATTACAAATCATAGGTGATTTTAACCCTTCCAACACCTATATGAGAAAGCAGAAATAAGATTATATATATCTTTGTCGATTAAAAACAGGATGGAAAGGCTCTAATTTCCCTGTGTTCATTTCTGAAATGTCCCATCTTATGAACTTCCTAGAAAAATCCAGAACTGCTTAACACATTTGGAATATATTTCATTAAAAACCTTTTCTGTTCATATAGTGTGGCTTTACTGAGACTCACCAAGCACTCCTGGGACACTTATTCATGGGCCAAAGTTATTAAAATCAGCTTAAAGGGTTGATGTGTACATGCATATTTGTACACAGCCTGAAAAGAGTCCACACAGGTGCAACAGACTGGCATAGCAAGAAGAAAACACAAGGAACTCTCTTCAGAAGAAAGAGGGAAATATATTGGAAGGAATTTTAAATACATAATGTGCTACAAAAGATATTTGCCACTGTGCTGATTCATTCTCATTAAATGGTAAAATTAGCTTTGATATCACTACTCAAAACCTGTGTGGTATTATAGCTAAATGCTACTTCAGCACTAATCTGTTTTTATAAAATGAACTTTTACTGGAATAGTCAAACAATCTATTAGAATAAGTGCATATTGATTTTGTTTTTCCATGAACACAAATGCCTTCCTAGCAAGTGGGAACATCGTGTTACAGTGAAGGAATATTTAAAGCTCTTCATTTACAACCCCACAAATCTAAACAGCCAGCATTAGGACATGGAATTTACTTTCTCTATGCCAATTTAAGCCTTCCCCCCCCCTTTTTATATGACATGGCTTCAGGGCTCTTCACAGCAAGGCTCTGCAGAGTCAGAAACAAACCATCCTTTGCAGCCAGTATATTCAGAGGTCTTGTTCCTATTAAGTCTGACTTGAGAGCAGGATCCAAGTCTGGAGCTGCATTTTGATCATCTTCCTCTTTCAGCTGGTACTGCAAGACCACCTGAGAGTCCCTACAACCACGGCATATTCCCTGATTTAGACCGCTAATGTCCATAACCAGACAGAGCTGGTGCTGACCCGCTTTTCATTCCCAGACACCCTTATTACATGCTCCCCTGGCTACAAATAAATTCCTGCATACTTTAAAGCAATCTAGGGCTGATTTATTCAGTGCACCTGCACGAGACTTGAGGGAACACGCTGCACCGCCCAGTGCCTCCCAGGCGCACACATTCCCTCTCAGACTTCTTGGTCATGACCCTGCTCCTTCTCTCTCAGCTCTGCCTTGCATATCTGAAATGCCTCTGGGGGAAACGTGTCCAAAGGGTGTTGGTTAAGCAGTGGAGAGATGGGGGCAGGACACCTGTGCTGGGTCTGGTGACATCTGTTGGCGGTGCCTGACCCCTTGGCGTGCTTTCCTGGCCATGGGAAGTGCCTCATGGCTTTCACAGCACAACAGGAGATGGAAACTGTGACACATATTCAGAAAGAAGGCATGAAACTGGCAGGTTGGGAGAGAAGCAGGAGTACAGCAGGCATTATTGTTTTCTGAAATGAAAGCTGGTGTTTCCAGCTTGAAAAAAGTAGAAGTGTCCTGGAAATCTTACAGGTCCAGGATCTGGATCTTTCTTTCCTACGTTAGGACTTTTGTCTGGATGAGTTAGAGAGGAATTCCCCCAGAATTACACGGAAAACCAGATAAAGTGAGAGGCCAGTGATCTCCCAGTACAGACAGCACTTCAGCTAATGTACACATGCACAAGGGCACTGCTCCAACAAAGGAAGCGAAAGCATCTGTCAGGCCTTCTTTGGACAACCTAGATTAGTTTGAGGACATATCAGATCCAGTGTTTGCTCTACAAGGCTGTGTGTACTTCAGGCACTGTTCTCTTCTCCAACTCTTTGAACGAGGAAACACTTATCTCCTAAGATTCCGGGGTCAAGTTTGGTCCCCTTCTGACACCTCAAATCCTCCCAATGTGCCTGCTGCTGCTAAGCTAAATGGTGGCATGAGGTAATTTATTTTTGGGATCAGGGTTAAAATGTTAACGAGAATACCACATTTCTCCGAAGCTCTGCAAGAACTGAGAGCAGCATTCTCAGCTGAGAGAAAGAAAAAAACAAATTCTCAGCACATACTGGAGCCAAGAAGCATATGGAGCCATTTTAGTCCATGGGTGCATAGCTTCTTCTCAGGTTTCAGTGGAGTAAATCTGAAGGGCAGTTTGAATCCTAACATATGTGCAGGAAGTCCCTGCATTCAGGATCGCTATAAAAGCAGGTTAATTGGAGCCCTTCTCCAGTGAGGTGCTGAGAGCCCTCAGCTCTGCTTGGAGCTTAGAGCACTGGTATGTTTAGCACCTTGAACGATTAGGCTTCTAAATGTTTCTTCTGCTGATAGCACACTTGCTAGGAGGATTGATTTGACAAGGGTAGCAATGTATGGCCATTAAATTGTTTGCAGATTTGACCTATCTGTCCATAATAAGAAATAATATCTGAAGTGCCATAACTCTGTCAAACTTTTCAAAGGGATACTTGTTTAAAGATTGAATGCATTATGTAATCTCATAATGTCAGATTAGGACATAAAACTATGGAACATGACACAGAGCAGCATTACAAGACATACTATGTCAGAAACTGTATAAACAATTTCTCCTGGACTTCTCACATGTTATCAGTTTGAGAAGTGACTATGATGCATTTCAAATTTCTTCTGGCAGCTGGAGACAAAATAATGTGGCAAAAAAAGTGACTGGAAATATCATCCAGGGGCTCTTGAAAAATACCTTTTCTATAGCAAAACGGTACAGAACTGCAAATTTTGTCCTGATTTGAGAGAACCTATGGGGAAAATGGGACTAGAGAAAGAAGAGCAGAACAGTCAAAATCAAGGAAAAGTAACAGAGTTTAGTCTTGTGTGCAAGTAACTGAATCATAGTTCCCAGTTAACAGCCCAAACCAACTAATAACAAACTAAATGTAAAAATCTGTTACCTATAACCAATACAAGGGCTTAAGAGTTGTCTAACACTTATGCCTGTGATTTAATAAACATCACTTTTCTCCATTTGGATTTATTTTTATTATATTTTATTTGCCTAGGTATGAAACTACCTAGGCAAGATAAATATATTTCACTTTGAAAGATGTATTTGGCTTCTTTTAAGCATAAAGCACTTTGGAATTTGGGGAAATAGAAAAGCAAAACAAATTCCCACAAACTAAATCTAAAATTGAGACAGATATTAAAAAAAAAAAACAGAGCTGAGAGGAGAAAGGGAAATAAACCAGCAATGAAATAAACAGTGATCGTTTTTTATGAGATTCATAATAAAGAAAAATTATTTTAACTTTCCTTAAGTGACAACTAGTAGAAAAATAGGTAGCAGTTAAAAAAGTAACACTGAGCATGCTAGACTGTTGAACATCAGGAGTGGCTTTTTCTGTGATTTTCATTTTATGTTTAATCTTCATAATTTTTATGACCTTATTCAATTCAAAGGGTGTATAAATGTATATATGTATATAGAAGTGCATATGAATGTCATACGCAGCATTTTTGTGAATTAAAATTTAACCAAGCAGAAGCACATGGTGGGCACCTTCAGCAACATCCACCTTGGCCAGTGTGGAATAACAGAGCCCACAGATCAGTGACTGAAAAATGCAAAGCAGCGTGTGGTGAAGGGGCTACAGCCCTCCAAAAGACCTCAGAAATGAAGAGTTCAGGCCCGTCAAAGCAGCACTAATGAATGTGACACCCCTTCTTGGAGGAAGCTGGAGCACAGCAGGAAAGTGGCACCCAGATACTGCCTCCCTGGTCTTGCTGCGATGCTGTGCCTTGGGGACAAGGTGACAGAAGATGGATGCCAAGATATGGCTCTGACGGGGACCAGCTGAGCAGACTCCAGGGCTTTGCCTTGCTTGCCTTGGCACAGCTGGTGCCAAGCTGGTCCTGCACCCCGGGAGCCAGAGTTTTAGTCAGAAATGTGCAAGTGCTGCTCTGCTGGGCACAGCGGATTTTGAACGAGTTTGTCTCCCTGTGTGAGCCACGTGGACGTGTGGAGCACGGGCACACGGCACACACGAAGAGTGCAGGAGCTGTGAGCTCTCTGTGCTTCAAGGCTGCCCTTGCCCCAGGGGGCTGTCGAGCTGTGCCCTGGTTCTTGGCACAGGGAGCACCTGCAGGCTGGGCTTGGATTCTGCTGCAGGACAAGCTGCTGACAGTTTTGCTACAGGCCTGGGACATGGTCTCCTCTCAAGGGACAGGTGATGCCTTCCACCTTCCCCTCTCTGTGTCTCTCCATGCAGGAACCGTGCAGAGCAGGGCTGTTGGGAAGCTGGGACCAAGCTATGAGCAGCCTTAGCCTTGGTGCAGCCTGTGCAGGACACAGCACTCACCACAAACGCCGGTGGTCAGTGGCGAGTCCCCACGGACGGCTGCTCTCTGAAACCTGTCAGCTAGCACCTCCACATTAGCAGATGCTAACTGGGTCAGCATTGTGTTGCATTAGATGTAATAATGCTTTGTTCACTCCTTTTTCTTGTTAATAACTAGCTGCCTCCTTACATCCCTTCTGGTCAGCCCTGTCTGTCAAATGACAAGTCTGTCAAAATATACATTATTCAAAAATGGACCTGTTGCCAGCTCTGTGAGGCTGGGGGATGGGTTCCTGTATCATATCACTCTTCCCTTCCATACATCTCAATTTCCTGCTTTCTGCATGATTAATGCACATTTGCTTCCCTCTACATAATGTAGACAGCAAAGAATGAATTATGCTGCTTCATTACATTAACAGGTAACATGTCTTTCCATACCTATAAACACTAATCACTGCTTTCTTGTGCCTTATGTTTGTAAATTAACTAGATAGAAAGAGTAAATACAGAATAATGGCATGTTATGCTCCTGTAATGAAATAGAAGTCAGAGAAGGGCAAGAAGGCATTTCTCCTACTACAGAGTTAGTTTAGTAAATTTTCATAATTTTAAAGCCACCACTATCCTCATAACACTGGCATTTGACCTTTGATGTTGAGCTTCAGTAGTTTTTTACCAAATTCAAGGAAAAGAAGATAGACCTTTGTTGTGGTTGATAGGAAATGGACACGAAGCACTGAAAACAACTAATCTATGCACTAGCAGTAGAGACTACAAGATATTGTTCACATATGGTTAATCTCTGCCAAAACTTAATACTAGATAAACAAGCCAATATTGGCACTCTCAGACCGACTCCAGTATTGTATCTGTAAATAAAAATAGCATGCAGACTTGACAGAGAGCAATAGCAGATGCTATAAAACAGACAGAATCAATCCTGTTTGGACATTTGTTGTATTAATACCATTTTCAATTTATTTAGCAGCGAATGCTTTTATTAATGACTACTGCTTATGTGTCAATGAGAATGTATGTGGGTGTTGTACACTCAAACATGAGCATATTATCTGTTCTGCCTGGCTTAATTATTCCCTAAGAGGACACACTACAATGTTTTAACAACACCTAGCAGCAGCATCTGATATGCCATACAGGCACAACATAAGAGAATACTGATGCCACAGAGCCAGTCATAATTTAGCTAGAGGGGATAAAAGCATTTGAAAAATGCACCACCACAATCAACCAAATACAATTTGATTGGAAAAATTAGCACTATCAGCTGATCCTTGAGAAATGTCATGGGAGGTTTAACCAGAAGTAAGAAACCAGCTGTTGGTAGTTGTTTGTCTTTTTTTCCTCTCTTACTTCACAGAGCCTCCAGAAGGTTATGTAGAAAGAAAATCAATTAAATAAAAATGGACAATGATAAAGAAGTCAAGAGAGCAATTGTAAAATCAATACATTTCTTCAAAAGAAGCTCTCAAGGTGGTTGCAGAATATGGAAGAGAAGCCTGACATACCAAGCAGACACAAGTCAAGAACCAAAGGAAGATCCCAAAATACTTTCATGTTTATCAGAAAGGATGGCATGGAAAGATTTGTAATAACCCAAGGTCAATCAAACCCAGTTCTCTATTGCCTGCTCTGACTCCTGGAGGACAAGTAACGAAGTTTCAGACAACAGGCCATGTCTCTGAGTGGACAATGTTTGTGTTTGAAGAACCCAGCACCTCAAGAGCCAGCCAAGAAGGAACTTTTGTGGTAGCAAACATCAGCAGAAATATCACAAGACAGGACATAATTCTTCAATTTTCAAATAAACACGTCATACATACAACTCCCCGCCCACCCCCTAAACCCTACGTTTAAACAATAAAACTCTGCCAAAGCAAAATATTCCATTATGCATGCAATTTTCTCTCCAAGAAGAGGACTGAAGAAAGGATAGACCACATGTGAAATGTTAGTAATTAGTCATCAATGTTAGTTAGTTGTTTGATGCACTTTTGGGTGGTTCTCCATGTGGCAAGGACAGTAAAAGAGCTTATTTGGACTAGTGGAGAAATCAAGGAAAATACATCTTCAACAAAAAAATGAACTTCATCTTAATGTTTCCTTACAAGCTGATGGACAAGGTTATGAAATATCAGAGATCAAAATCACTTAAATCATCATAAAATATAGTGATGTGAAACTATTTCCCTTGAAAAGTAATTGACAGAAAAGGGTCTTAAAAATGAACAATTAATTGATACACTTAGCTGTGTTTTAGTGCTGCTTCTAAATTTGCAAACTGTAAAACTCAGTCAAGAAAATATCTTGACCTCTTTTTTCTGTGTCAGATGAAGGCAGAATTAAATGTGACTCAAGTAGTCAGGCAGGGTATTTAGATAAATAATTCTTAGCCAAATTCACTTTTCATTTCAAAACCATTTTTTACTGCAAATTCACGATTCTGAAAACACAGTAAAAAGATTACTTTAAAGAATTTTTTTTTTTTGGTGCCAAACATCTGTGTAGTGATATACCATGACAAGCATGAGGCGTGCAAACACAACTCAGAGCAACTGGCACTTCTGTCAGCACTGAAAGCCCTGATGTCATTTAGTATTTGTGGTAAGCCCCAAATATTCCTCTTGCAGCACAACATTTGTTTCCTACTTCCTATGGAATTTGTGAGTGGGAATCAGGTCCAGCTATATCATGTTCTACTTCTTCCCCTAAACAAGGTTTTCTTTTTTGAATTCTTCAGTATCAAATGCTCTCAAGTTCACATATGTACTTAAATATTTGGGAGTCCTACCTCTTTCCAAAACCGGACTTGCTGACTTTTCTTTTAGCTATTACTATTTGCAGAC
>VZSR01000205.1:3024298-3133658 GCA_013398615.1 Brachypodius melanocephalos
CCACAACTCACTTTTGTTTACATTTCTCAGGGCCTGAGACAGCGAGGTGTCCTTGCTGTCCTGTAGCCAACACTCTATGTGGAGTTTAGAATTACACACTAAAGAATTGCAAGATCACAAGTATATGAAAAATATAAAAGCTAAAATCCTAGGGCATCACAATCCCAGAGAGAACATCAGTGATACTGTATGTCCAGCTGTGCTGTGGTCCATTCTCTGGGATCTTGGGTGTGTGCTACTGCATAGGCATCAATAAGCACATTAATCTGGCAGCATCTTTACTAGGAATAGACTTCAGGACTTCAGTTCACAACACCAAATGCCCAAAAATATTTTCCATAAAATATAATGATTTCTCGAAGTTAATTTTGTAAAAATCCTCTCTTTTTTAAAGCTGCTATCCGAATGCCAAGTGTTTGTGGTCTCTTCATGCCAACAATGATGTCTGGGATCAGCAAAACTCTAATAAAAACAGACAACTTAAAAAAGCAAAAAAACTCCCAATGACCAAAGGAGTGTTATATTTCAACATTTACATTTCAACGTATACATTGCAGATATTTGAAAGTAATATTCCATTCCCTCATCCTTTGCCTGTAGACCTGTATATAAGAAAACTGAAAACCCAACAAAAGGGAACCGAACAAACTAATAATCCTTCCTTTCAGCAAGCTAAATTTCACTCTGCTACATTTCAAAGTTTCCCCCAGGGGAATCATGTAAGTTTGGAGGGTTTATCTCAAGCAACAATTATGAAAATGGGGATGAAGAATGCTGGAGGGCTAATGGAGTGGACAGCCCCAGAGAGGTTTGTCTAGTTACCTTAAAGAAAGTTCTTTCAAAGGGGAAACTACCACCACCTCCACATAAGATTGCATTTTGTCATGACTGATTATTTACTCAAAGGGACTTAGCCCCAGCAAGAACATGTGTGGATAGAAGGAGGAGATATTCTTCACAACCCATGACAAAGAGCACTGCACCAGCTTGGACAGGGAACCAAAAGAGAAGGCAAAACAGAATGATTCTGGTTTTTTCAAGATGGTCCAAATTAAGGTACAGTGAAAGCATTGCCCTGCTGACATAAGTGGTTCTCTTTAGAGCGGACAATATTTCAAACCACCCCAGACACATGAACTGAGATTACACACGTGTCTAAGAACTGTAGCTCAGTTCCAGAGCATCTTCTCCCTGGTACTTCTAACACACAGGGGTTTTGTCACAATGAAGTCTTACAGCTGAACAATAAGAAAAGGACCAGATCAAGTAGAAAAGACAAACGATTGTGTGGCTACTTTAAAAATAATTCTTTTGGAGTCAGCATGGAGTGTTGCCTCCCATGGCTATGGATCATTTGCTCCTGCAGACTTACAGTCTACTGCCTTACCAGAAGGCATTCAGTGCCCTGCCATACAGACTCTCCTGGAACAAACACTTGTCCTTATTTTGTAGGTTTTACTAAGGTGGTTACTGCTACACAAGTTTCTAAAATTCGGGATAGGAGCTACCTGTACAGAGGTTGGTGATTATGATTGAATGAGCAGACAGAAGTACATTAAAAAGACTCCCACAGTTTCTCAGATTATGAAAGTACGGAGTTAGTGCAGGCAGACTCGAACACATCTCAATGCAGATGTAACTTTGCTAACAGCCACAGGCAGATTCTCACCAGTATGGTTCTTGTGACGTGGTGATCTGACTAATATCTAAAGACACTTTACATGCTGGCTGCATTGATAGAGAGCAGGAAATGTAACCTTTGACCAGAGAGTAATAACAGTGTGAGCTTTTCTGCAAACAAAACCTAAAGGAATTAATGTCCAGTATCAGTCACAAAGTGCATTTAGGACTCTCTATAAATCTAGCTGAAGCATTTAATGAAATTATCATCTTCCTGTGTAATTTGAAACAGATGTAAGAGTTTTGCCAAAACAAAAAGGATGTTTAAAATCCCAGAGCACTAGGGCTACAACCAAAAGAGTGTATGACACTGAATGGTAGGGGGTTTTCACAGGCTCTGATCTGGTATTTCAAATTCACATGTGGCACTTCAATGTCTGCAACAGCCACCTCTGGATGGGTCTCCCAGCATCAACATGCTGAACAGAGGCCACTTACCTCCAATCATTTGGAAGTACTGAGGAGAGCAGGCTTATGTTGTCTTTAAAAAAGAAACCACCACAGATTTTCCATTTTGTGTGTCCTTTTGTTTTCATGCTCCCTAAATATATCACAGTTCACACATCAGAAGATTTTCCTGCCATATGAAAAGTTTAGATTCAGTTTCCTCTAGCTCTTCCTCATCTGAATGATTAAAAATGTCTCTGCTCCATTTCCCAACAGAGTCTCTCCAAGCAGCACCAGAGCAGGATTGCATCTGAATACTGTGGCATAGTCAATGACTACTACTGCAAATAGGAGTGGCTGCTCCTTTTTTTTCCACTGTATGTTCTGGTACCAGGAATATCTATAAAAACTATCTCATAAAAAATTAACTTGCAGAGTCAAGTACATAAATATTAGAAGATAAGAGACAGACCAAGAAACGCATTATAAATTGTTTTCTATTAACTAATTAAAGATGGCTTATTCTACTAAAGTGTTTGGTGTCAGCTAGGTTGTTCCTTTCTTCATTTGAGGAAGATTAATTTAGCTTATTTTCTACCTAAATTTCATCATGATAGTTAATTTTCATTTTGATTTTCTATTTAATCTGTTTTTATCGTGACTTTTTAAATCACCATATCTGAGCTTCCCTAATGTGAAGCCTTTTTATGACCTTGCTGAAAATCTCTTCCTGATGTCAGAATCCCTATGTGAGCAGGTGTTACATGCTTTGGCAGTGATAGAATTATTCTTTCATAGCCTATAGAAGCTCTTAAGCTGCCTTCATCCCCATAGCATCTAAACTCCATTGAGTAGCACATTAACTGACAAGACTAACATCCATCATCTCTGCCTCACTCTGCTCTCTTGAAGAAGGGTACATGTAGGGCAGTGTATGGTTTGGGTGGGGTTTGCACTGTTTTGTTTTAAAATGTCCCTGCCCCTAGGTATGTACCTCAGAAAAATTCTCCCATCACACACAGCAGAAGCTGCAGAGAAGTTTCTTAAGGTCTTCCACTCCTGCCACTATTTCCGCCTGTGTCTCCAGTCAGTCTCTATCTTGTCCAGAAATGAAGTTTATCATGACAAATGTTCTAGTACAAGTGTTAAAAGGGCTCCTTTATTTAGAGCATTTTATACTGATGAACTTCTGTATCTATAGTAGAAAGTGCTTTCCAAACGTAAGATTATTTTCACACGGTGTCCCAAAAATGCATAACACTTGCAGCTAGAACAATTACTCCTTACATGTATAGCTACCGGTAAAAACACATCCAGCTGAAGCTTCACCAGTGAGTAAAAGTTGCTGTTAAAGACCATCTTTAACTTTCTGGCTTACTTGTGGTTTTAATCATTTAGCTTGGTATTCTAGGAACATCTTCAAGCTAAGGGGATGACAATACTGAGGATAATGGAGCAGTCCAGTGTGAGGGTACTCAACCTTGGAGAGCTGCACAGTCACTGTTATTAAGAGATGTCATGAAAACAAAATATAATTGCAGATGAATATCTTGGCAGTGTAATCGTGTTAACTTCAAAAACCCTGCAGAGGTAGCACTCCCTTAGCACACTTATAAAATGGATTAGGAAAGCTGTATTACTATCCATCCATGATATGATTATCCTGTGATTGCATCCCCTTATCTCACTCATGGTTTTAACTTCCAGGGCACTCCTCCTCAGTCTTGGCTCACTGCCTCTCTTCCTCAGGGGGAGGAGCTGCCAAATCCTCTGGCACTCTGTAACCTTTGTGGCAAGATACAGCATCGTATTAAACAGGAAACAGACCTACTTCAGTGTGCCATCAAATATACAGATGATAAAATGCTCCTGGACCACAGGAGTTCTCATCTAACCTAATCTGGTCCATGTTAATCACAGTCCAGTGAAATACCAACTCACATGATTTTTTTTTTTTTACCAGTTGTGGTGCATTCATAAACCTTCCGTTCATAAACTTTGGGGATTTCTTCAAGAACACAGACAAATTTTGACATTTTTTTGTAGCTCCATGAAAGCAGGATTCAAGTATATATGGCATCAAAACTATGAGAATGCAAAGAGAACCCAAAATATACTACTTTAAAGAAAATTTCATTATCTGGGAAGGGCTAGAGTTACGATTTTTGAACTCTTAGTTTTGATATTGGTGCTGTTGCCAAGTATGAACTGGTCCATGCTGACAGATTATAAGGAGAACTTGAACTGGAAATTGTCATACATCCCAGTTTCCCCTGTTTTGTTTGGAGCAGGTCAGTTTTCCTCTTCCCATTTCACAAGAAATCCCCATCAATTATCCCCCTCACTCTTGCCACAAAAGCACTTGTACCATTTCCTGCTGGATTTCACCCTCCACCTCCCTGTGCAATTAGGAAAGGAGTTTTTATTCACGCTCCACTTTCTTCCCACTACTGCTGTTCTTCTGCTCTCTGCCCACCTCTCACAGCTCCTTCCCTTTCTTCTGCTGTCTGACTTTTCTCCATGCCCTCACTCTCGATGTTAACCCTCCTCCCACACCTTCTGTGCTCTCCCTCCCCTCCGTTTTGTTTCCCTGTCACTCCAGCAGCAGAAATCCAGCTAACATCCCTGTCCCTCGATGGTATTTCAGCGCTCTGGAGCCGGATCGATGTCGCGGTGCTGCAAGAACAGGCAGGGCGCAGGTGGGGCCAGGGCTGCCACAGGGCAGGAGCAGGGAGGAGCACAGGGACACAGCCAGGAGCTTGCACGGGGGATGTTCGACACCCCAGCTCCTGCCAGCTCTGGGGAGTGGCCGATCCCTTTGTCCATGAACACGGCAGCTGACTCGCTACTTTATAAATACTGAGATATCCTGAGCGTGAAAGGAAAAAATGCACGCTACACGTACAGTCTTGTAATTAGCATTTGGCACCAGAGAACCCGTTTAAAAAGTCATGACTTTCCTGTGGGCAAATACTTACCGAAAGCACAACATAGCCTTTGAATACTACTGACCCAGTAATCCAAAGAAAACAAAGAAAGAAGCGCTTTTAACTTCCCATGAGCTGTGATGTGGGAACTCCCAGTTACACTCCTGCGTTCTGGGACTCAGTTTGTCCACTCTGGCCCTGGGAATCTCTGCCACAGGTGCATTTCCAAAACTTCACCCTTCTTTTTTGTAAAGAGATCACATTATGGTGAACAGCCTTTGGCATGCAGCAGCAAAAACACACATTCTTGAGAATGTCTTGTATCCCACTATGGGCAATACTGACTGGATGTTTCACTGGAATGAAGACCCTGCACTGTAGTTTACCATATCAAAAGCCACCCCCCGACTCCAATATCCCACAGGCTGCTGGCAGTTTGTGCACTGACCCATCTGTACCAATCTCAATGTTGTTTCAAGCCCACTCAGGATGATCCTGAGCTCTCATTGCCAATCACACACAGTCTTCCCATCACCCCAGTCAAGTAACCTGCCTACCGACCCACTAGAGCAGCCACATCAGGAAAAGGGAAAGGGAAAATGAGCCAGAGAAAAAAAAAGAAATTTTACATTTATATATTTGCTCCACTAGATGTATACAAAAGTGAAACAGCCTTAATTAAGGCTCTATTAAACAGCTTTTCTATAAAGGTTCCTCTTTATAAAGAAGAGGAGAAATGCCTTCTGGCCAATATGAAGTTAATCTGTAACTTTTGCTGTCACAAAAGTCACGGAGGATATTCCACGACAATCCTTGATATAGGGTGCTGGGAAACTGGCATTCAGTGAGTTATGATCTATATTCATTTTACATGTAATTCTCTATGGAATTCTCTGTTCCCATGTAATCTGCAGGGAATCCAACCAGGAAAAGCATCGTAATTGATTCTCATATAGGCCAATACCAGCAAACAACTTTTACTCTTCTTAAAGTAGCTTTGACTTTCAAGGTTGCTTGACCAGTTTTTCTGGAGACCAGCACACAACCATTATGGCCAAGATCAACACTATGTGAGTAATCCTACAGAACTGAACCCTGAAATGAGCAAGGCAACCTGTTATGGTGTATCTGAACCAGTGTGAAAAGGCAAATCTAAAGATCACTTCAGGTAATTCCATGCATTTCTGAAGAGGAAACTCTCCTACCTGAAAAGTCTGTAAGAACGAGGGAAACTCAATGGAGGTCTTGCATTCTCACCATCCCAGGTATTGTCAGTATAAGCAGGTTTTTTTTTGCCTAGCTCAGGTCTTTTATATGACCTTCCTATGTTTGGGTGACAAAAAGTGCCTCAGTTGCATGGTAAGCCTTGCAGAAATACTATGCTCTGAATTTTTTTTTTTTTAACACTCTACAAGGGTCTAGATGACATGAGAGGGCTTAAACTTCCCCTTTGTAAAAATCCAATAGACTCTTTATTTTTACTATAAAATCTAGTAACTTTTTAGGACATTTATCTTAGTACAGCTGCATTAAAAAAATGTTACTTTTTTTTTTTTTCCTTTTGATATATTTCCCATACAGATGACAAAGTTTATGTTAATGTGAAGAGGGAAAACTCCCTCAGGTTCTTTGGGCATACAGGGGAGTCTGGAACTGACAATATGTTTTCTGCCACAGGCTCTTCTCTTTATCAAATCCTATTATTTCCAACTCTTAGGATATCTTAATACTAGGGAGAATTCCATACTCAGCAGCCTGATACATATGGTCATCTGTCTTCAGCCCAGTGCAAGAGATGACAGACTTTTTCCAGTATCATTGTAGTGATTATGCTCCTGATTTGGCCCTGAAGCAGCATGTTGTTACCACAAGATGCAGAGGAGACCTGACCACTAACCTACGTTATGCATTTCTTTCTCTTTTTTTGTTGAAACCTACAGTGCTAGGGAGGTAAGTCACCTTCTGCAGACAAAAATGCAGCACTGCACGAACTGCAAATGACGTAGTCACTAGTAAATAGCAAACGTGCAAGTGCTGTGATGTATCAACACTGTAATGTCTCTATGGGAATAGGGTACAAACGCACAGAGATCTCTGACACCATTTAAAGCTCATTCAAAATATCATGTCAACCTACAATACCCACACTTTATCAAATGGATATTTTAAGATGAAGTCCTGAATGCTGATTGTGTTTGCAGTGTTGATGGGATTGCTTTCACTGTGCAGTCCTGTTCTCCTTTGACTGGAAAAATATTTTAGGCTGAGTGCATCCTCACTGTCTCTAGTAAAATTAACATTAAAGCTAGAGCCTATTCTTGGCCTATTTGTTTTGAGTCTTCTTTTAAAATACAGAGTGCATTTTAGAGATAGCTGCTTCCTCTATAAGACTGATAATGAAAACATCATTAATCTATAGTATGGAGACAGATAGATCTGTGACAAAATGCCTTGTAAATGTCTCTAACAGAGTAATATTGACTGATTCTGTCAATACTTAGTAAGGAATTTGTTGCAATATCACAGAATCATAGAACAGTTCAAGTTGGAGGGGACCTCTGGGACATCATCTGATGCAGTCTCTTACTCAAAACAAGTCCAGCTAGATGGGCCTTGTCTTGTCAAGCCTTGAATGCCTCCAAGGAAGGAGACTGTCTCTCTGGGCCCCTACTGCAGTGTTTAACCACTGCCATGGTGATTTTATCTCTTTTTTTTTTTCCTTTTTTTTTTTTTTTCCATCTAGTGAAATCCTCACATGTCATAACTTGCATTTGTTGCCTTTCAGTCACGTCACCGTGTGCCTGTGAGAAGAGTCCGTCTTTTCCAGGGCCTCTGACTGCTGTATGCTGCTCTTTCCTGAAGGCCAAATAAACCCACTTCCCTCAGCCTCCACTTGTGTGTCAGGTGCCCCAGAGCTGCCCTGCTGGGCTCTGCTGGACTCATTCCAACATCCAGAAAACCCAAAACACGGGACACCCACCCTGACCAGTGGAATGATCGCTGCTCTTGTGCGCGTGGCTAAAACGTTGCTACAAAGGCAACAGTATAGTGTTGGCCTTATTTATCACAAAAACACACTGCTGCCTGCTTTTCAGCTCCTTATCAGCTGGGATCTTCAGGCCTTTCTTTCTGCAACACTGTCCAGCCTGTATGGTCGCCTGGGACTATTTTGTCCTACTTGCAAGGAGTTGCCCTTGCCTGGAACCCTGAGGTCCATGCCCAGCCCTTCCTTCAGCCTGTCAAGGTCCCTCAAGAGAGCATCCCTGGGCTCCAGCACATGGACTGCTCCCCACAACGCTGTGCCACGCACAGACTCACAGATCATGCCCTCCCTGCCATTGTCTAGGCTGTCAGAGATGTTGAATCTTCTGGCTGCAGTGTCCACACCCGCTAGCTGGATTTTGCACTCTGAACACAGCCCTTTGAGCCTGGTGGGACAGCCAATTCTCCTCTTGCCTTAACACCCATGTGGTCAGGGGAAAGCTACCATTTCCCCTACAAGGATGCTAAGGAGACTTTGACACATGCCAAAGCCAAAGCAGACCACATCCACTGCTCTCCCCACACCCACAGTTATTTATCTTGCCAGAGCAGTCAGACTTCTGCAGATCAGAATGGCTGTTCTTGTGTTTCAAAGAGGCTGTCCTTGAAGATAAAATATTAACGTCAATTAAATGTATATGTACGTATTTTGAACACTGCTTAGGAGTATACACTCAATTTATCCTGTTTAAATAGTTAAGAATTGGAAGACTTACTCTAAGGAAGGTTTTTCTTTGGTGTGCCTTGTGCTGTGTACAGGTTTCTCATTCAGAAAACAGAGAAACAGCACTAACAAAATCAATGCAAGCTTGTCACCAAAAACTGCAGATTCATACTGTCTTGGGCAAAGGCAGTTTCTTTTGGGGACGTTTCAGCAACACTGCAGGTGCTGACAGCCACCTGGAAAAGAGAATTACTGTATAAGCTTTGAGCAGTATGAATTGCAACGGGAATGAATTGCAACAAGAATGAATTGCAAATCATCCGGTCTTCCCCACAAAAGGGAGACTACAGAGATAAGATTAGTTGAATGACAGGCAAAATACACTACCTCAAAATGCAGTTGGAATGTACAATATTTTCTTTTTAATTGCTCATCTCTTAGGTCTGACTTTTCACTTGTGCTGAGGTTTCATAATTACAAAGCAGATATTGGCCTGAATGTAAGATTTTTAGGGATTTTTTTTTTACAGAAAATTGATTGTGTGGCACTATAAAGAGACTCCCACGAAACAAAGATGTGTTTAGGAAGTGATTCATGATCAGTATGAAAATGCAGTTAAAGCATCTGGGCTACTCTGTGCCACCCAGAGAGCACCTGTTGCTTTATTAGACTAGCGTACACTTAAAAGAAGTTGCTATTTCTGTTATGAACGACATTATTTCTGATGGTGCTAAAAATCATAGACGGCTTCAAAAATGTCTGTGTGAATTTTGCCACCATCTACACTCCAAACAAGTTGCCTTTTTGGCAGAACCATGACTTTGACAAGCTCCTGGACAGCTGGGCAGAGCTACTCTCCTGCTGCACATCCCCCTGACCCATGGGTTGGAGTGGGAAAGCCAGCAGGGCCTCTGCCTGGAAGCCAGACTTGCAGATCCTAACAGAGTACAGATCCTTTGGAGCACTTCACATATGTACTGTGAGAATAAATAAAACATGAAGCACACTACAGGAGCTCCAATTAGGAGCAGCAGCACACTTTGTGAGATGGAACCGCACTGCCATATAAACCATGCAAATTTTCAGGAGTATCCAAGACACGCTTTTCCAAATATTTGCAGATATACCAAAGGGGAGATTAAACAACATAGGGTGAAAGTAGTAAAATTATTTTCCTCCTTCTTTGCTAAAGAAAGGTTTAGAAGGAGCTGCAGCTGTGATTACACGTAGAGGAAAATTCCACCAGTGTGGTAAATTATTAATTAATATTGATGCACTATCAATCAGCATAGTGCATTTATGGAGTATTCAAAGTTAGAGAGAGGCTAATTAGCAGTCTAGAGTCAGGCCATTTGAGAAAGCATGGCAGAGACTTTGGCTTAGATTTACAGTTGTGTTTATTTAGAGATCTTTGGGGGTATTGAATCTGTACATTCAGTGGTTTCATAAAGTTAGTTACTCACTACTTCACAGCGAAAAAGTAAAGCTGACCAGGCAGAAGTTTTTCCAGGTCAGCTGTAATGGAAATGCCTTACACTGGACAGGAAGAGGAGTTCCTGCAGACCAATCCATCACATCACTTCCAGCATTGCTCATTTGAGGTAAGAAAAACTACAGTTAGGTTATTTAGCCAAGTAAATACTGGATTTCCATTCAACCCTCTAAAGCATGTTCATCTGTCTGGGCAATACAAAAAATATACCTCCTACAACAGCTAAAGACTGTTAAAGATTTTGGATACTATGTAAACAGCACATGCATACTTGTTTTCTCCTGACATAACATCTATTGTACAGCAACACAGATTAATTACAATGGTTTCAGGAGTTTTTCTGCAGCATTTACAGCATTAAGATTCATCTGTGTGCTTATTGAAAGCTATAACTTTTGAGAATATTCGAATGCCTGAATATCAAAATGGTATTTTTGAAGTGAGAATACTTGTCCACAGATGAAATTTTACTTATGATGACATAATTTCGAGCAATAAACCCACCATTTATTTTCCTAGCTAAAACGATGCCCAATGACAGGCACTTTACTGGAGTGATTTGATTCATATTGTTTTAAAGCCAGTTGTCAAAATCAACTCTCCTCCTTCTCTAACATTCCTGTAAGGGTTAATGTCTGCCTTGTGCACGTTCATTCACATTTCCTATTCAATTTCATTGAGAAGTGAAAAAAAAAAAAGAAGTAGATTTGAAATTGTAATTCCGATTTCATTTTAAACTGCTTATCTCTGTTCGTCTTCTGATTAAACATAATTTTTTTGGAACCAAAATGTCACGTTATCTTTATGACTACATGCTCCACCAAAGCAGTAAAAGCGTGAAGGTTTACTGCAAAAAGGGTTCCCCTTACTGGTGTCTCAGTGTACTACAGCACTCAGCTCTCCTTGATGGTTTTAAACTGCTAAAATCCTTTAACCAGAAGCAGCTGCTGGTTGTGTGTCGATCTGGGGACCCCTCAGGCAGCCTTTGTTCAGAGCTTATGCGTATGTTTAACAAACATATGCCAAATCATCAATAAATACTGGCTACTGGTTGCTGGATTTGCAAGTGTCTTGATGATATTTGATACTTTTCCATAGGAGGGACATGTTTGTGTTACGTGTGTCAGCAAACATTTTGTGCTAAGATCCCGATCAGTATTTACAGCTACAATCCAGACACATCATAGTTATATAGGATGGCTGAAAGATTTTATTGGCGTTTACATAGAGTGGCTACAAAAATGACTGAGTGACAATTATTTAAGTCATCCCATAAGTGCTGCTGAAGCCATTATCCCCTGACAGTCTGCACAGAGGATTCCAAAACCTCATGGCTGCAGAGACAGGGTGCTTGGCAGAGCAGAGAAGGTCATCTCCAGCAGTGCATTTTCACACTGTCACACAAAGAATCCCACAGGGCAGAGCTCAGCAAATGGAGCTGTACAGCTAATCCTTGAAGAGAGGATCCATCACTTAAAACAGCTCTACCAAAAATGAGTGGAATAAGTTTTTAAGTCCTGAAAGCTCAGTATTTCCCATGGCTAGTCTCAGCCTACCTTGCAGAATAAGGAATATCCTATTTCTGTTTTTATTTTAGAAGGGCCAGAAAATAGTACATTTTTGCCTTCCATTTGGAACATTGGAAGAAATCTTCCACCATTTCCCATGGCATGCAACTAGGCACTTTACACTGAATTTTTTTCTGCTGGTGTTGGGTACATCTATAATACACAGAAAGCAGAAGGTGGGAATGTCTGTGGATGCTCCCCTTCACACTGAAGGCAAATAATCAACCTTGATCTGGAAGGCTGAATAAACGTGGCTGCTGCAGCCAGGTCAGGGACTTATAAAAATCTGAAGTGTCCAGGCTGGCCAGGCTCCTCAGCTGGGTAGTTCTAACACCACAAGGTTAGGCTCACCTCTGACAGTGACAGGGGCTGTGCTGGAGTGTGAGCTGAAGGGTGCACACTGCCCACTGGCACTGGGGGCAGAGCTACAGCCTCTCACACACCTCCTCTCACATGGTTTGCACATGGCCCCCACACCTACTCCCAGCTACACAGGCAGATGTGCTTTCACTGGCTGTCAGAAAGCTGGCTTGACAGAGCAGGCTCCTTCCCTGACAAGTGCTCTCCTGTGCTTGGGGTACAAACAGCTCCACTTGTGGTCTCCTAAGTGATTGCTGGATTGCAAAAAAAATAATTAAAATAAATCCCAGAACACAGACCTTTACTATCTCCTCAGCACAGTTCATGTACATGTATGAGCCCCAATGCTGGCACAACTCAACTGCCAAATGTTTTCCCAAAAACTCCAGCTCCCAGCATATGAGGAAGAGTGCAGCAGAGCTGAACATGCTACAGCCCAAATCACCAGCATCACAGCTAAATTTGGCTCTTGCTAAGCAGTGAGTGTCTCTTTCTGTCCTGATTACAGCCCAAGCCAGAGCCCCAGCGAGGCTAAGGCTTCCTGGGACTCGACTGCCACATCAGGCAAGGGTAGATCCAGGAAACCTGTGCTGCCCAGACATCCCTGGATCAATAATCACAGGAGTCATTTTTTAGCACACCTTGCTGGGATTGGATTCTCCCTTTCAAGTCCCACCTGCAGGTTGTTAAGACGCTCAGCTGTGAGGTTTTGGCTTTGGAGGCTGTATTTTTTTAACCATTTGCAGTCTGAATGGAGAAAAGACATTCCACAATGTCTGTATTTGAAATATTTTTTATTGTCAGGCACCAGAAGAAGATTCAGTGAATACAGAACCCCATTAACTACCAGGCTGGGATTCAGAAAATGCATGGAAACTGGATTCAGAAAATCCATGTAACTTCTCAGTTACACAACATCCCAAAATCACATCCTTATGTGAAGCTACTAAACTGTAAATTCCTGATCATTTTTAAGGATTTCCTCTTTGTTGTATGATGTAGTAATGGCCCTGCAAATCCATACTGGGCTTCTAAGTAATTCTCAGGCTAAATGCAGCTAAAGCAAGTCATAGTACTAGAATGCTGCTATGAAATAAACCAAAGCACAACAGCCTGATGCCTCCTTTTCAGTAGTTATTCCCATTATCACTTTTTAAATGTGTATTTTCAGGCAAAAAGATGCAACTTCTGACACTTTCTTAGAATCTCTTATCCTCTACTCCAAGCACTAATTTAAGAGAATATTGTCAGGAGATTCCCATGTCAACTCTCAAGAGACTCAAGCTTCACTGAAGTAATACTTAATTTAAGGTTGAAAGTATTAAATTATGGTTGGTAGAAACATTTGAAGTGTTACTGTGCCCTGGCTTGCTTTCAAAGGAAGGAGAATCTGTCCTACAAGTGGCCAAGAGTCTGAAGCATCTGTCTGGCCAGGATGTACATCGTAACTAATTTAGGCATCTGCTTTCGATGACGCCTTTTTGGGCTGTTGTGGGAAGCATCCTGCACTAATAATCATGCATGCCATTTTTGGCAGTCAGCCTGTTTCCTTAATTAAAGTAATTTCATTCATACAATCAATAAACACACATTTCCTTCCTAAATATATCCTGAAAAAATGTTAATTTAGATAGAGTAATAGAGTATTTGGCCATGCTATAACAATATTAAATCAATATTTGAAGGAGATTAGGGAGCTTCATTGAGAATATCAATATCTTCACTAATGGATTAATAGTTTGTCTCATACTTAATAATAATTTAAAAAATAAATCCATATTTAAGCCAGAGAGACCAACTAACAAGGAAAGTCTGGATTAAGCCTGCTTTTTTGCCCCCAAATCTGAAACACCCCCAAATATATAAAAGCAGAATGACAAATTAAGTTTACTTTGGTACTTAGGATTTTCTAAGTCATCTTCTTAACATTGTTTGAAGTATATTTTGTGCTCTGGAGCACTTGAAAAAAATGGCATGCTTTATTTCTGACTTTCACAGTTAACAATGAAGTTTACCTACAGGCTTGACACCAACAGGGAATTCCTTTTGAGAACTGCAGAATTTCAGGTTAGACCCCCACCAATTTATTCCAAAACCAGCACCTTTCTCTAAGCATAAGCCAAGGAGTAGAATTAGGTAGTTCCTATTTATCTTTTCCTGGCACAAGGCTGCTCCACCCTGTGAGGAAGCAAGGAAGGTCTGTGTGTTTGGGGCAGTGGCAGCTCCCAGAGCAGTCTCAGGATGGGCAGGTGCAAAGAGCCGCCCTTCAAACCACACCACCTCCATTCTACCAGCACCTCTATCAGAGCTCCTCTCTCAACCTCGGATTTGAAGCCACAAAAACCTGACTGCTGATGCTATGCTTTGCCTGCAGCTTTGCCTTTCATTCTTCCATGGCAGAGAAATCTCAAGCTTAGAGAAATCTTCCCCCATAGCAGCCATGGTTGGTGGGTCAGGCTTTCCAGGACTGGGAGGAGAAGGGTCCCTGAATGGAAGAAAAACCAAACCCTGTAATTCCCAGCTGCCAGGAGGTGATGAGAGGCACCAGTGCAGAGCCGCATTTTGCATAATGAAATCTCTTTCTGCTTTCACTGAGTGGACACAGCAAGGCCTGATGTAAAGTGGGCACAACACTCTAGCCTTGCCTGGTGCTTGCTCTCTCCTGCACATTTGCACTGTGAGCTCCTGGCACCTCCAGCTGTGTGTTTGCCCAGCTTCAAACCCCATGGGGTAGCGGCTGTAAGGCTGGATCGGAACTCCTCAAAGAAAACTGCAACGATTACAAAATATCCAGCCGTGCTGAGCGATGCTTGGACGCTCTCACCTGAAAGTGGAAGTAGTTACATGGATGGGGCTGCCCAAAGGAGCTGTGCTGGAGCAGCAGATGAGGTGATGTATGACTCAGGGCAGCAAAAGCACAACAGATGCCCAAGGCTTTATCTGTTGGTAAAAGCTGAAGTTCACCGTGCAACTGTGCCCTAATTCTGTGATAACTGAGAGATGCGAATGGAGAATTCCTGACAACCACCTTCAGTGTGTTCCCGCACTTCCATGTGTTCCTGATGCTTTCAAAGCCTACTGCTGTATTAAGGATGCTCAGCATTAGACAGCCCCAGGTACCCATTTCCCCATTTCCCTTTTTTGAAACGTTGGGGTTTTTTTGGAGGGGTGGGTTTGTTTTTTTTGTTTTTTGTTTTTTGTTTTTTTTTTTTTTTTTTTGTGTTTTCTTAAATCAGTGTTGGAATATGGGCACCTCTTGCTTGCCTTGACTGGAGGGATCAATTCACAGAATAAGACTCTAAATTTATTTGCTTTACCCAGTGTGAGTAGTTGGTCTCCTTTTGAGATTCACTTAGCGGTAGTTCCAGAAACAGAAAAATAGTTAATGAACAGCCTGGGCAAAGCAGCAGTTCTTGTCCTATGCTGCAGATTTATTGCATTTTTAGTTGACTATAGAAATATTCTACTTTAGAGTGTTTATAGGAAGCTATCAGAATTTCTTGTTGTGTGTAATTTTCATTTATTTGGAAATTAATATAGTCTGCAGTGTATATAATTCACAAACTTAAAGCTGGCATATACACAGCACACACTCTTGAGAAGTACTGTGAAAGTCTTCCAAGGCTTGTTTTTCCCCCATCTAAAATCTGCATTGAAGGAAGCATCTGGTTGCCACTCTTAAATCTCTGCAAAACGATTCAGAAATGACCCATTTCTCATTTCCAAAAAGATGACTTAATTCTATCTGTGTGTTACTGCAAAGTGAGCATAAATTCCCCAATCTCTTCCTACTTACATTATTGTAAGTCAAGTGACTTCAGTGCAACTAATCCTGATTTACATCAGTGTAAGCCAAGAGAGACATAAGGGCTCTAAATTTCCTTCTGATAGTTATCCATTAGCCTATAAATCTCAGTAGTCCTAAACTCATACAGCTCATTAATTTTTGAAGTGCTTGGGCCTATTTTTAGCAATATACTTGAGCCAACTCTGGCAGTTGTATCCTCCTGATCCCACGAGAAGACGCCGGTGTGAGGAATTCAGTCCCAGCCTTGTGGCCATGCAGGACCATCCCTGTAAACTGCTCTGAAGCCTTACTGCATGTGTCTCATGGGTGCCTGAGCCCTTGCTCAGCAGTGCAATATTTGAACATTTTCATTGACAGCTTCTGTAACTTCTTTCATTAATAAAAGTTGCCAACTCAACCCCCCAGTCTTCAGCGTAGTCCCTCTAAATATTCCCAAGGGAAAGGAGGAACCCCCCGCACAGGTTTCCAAGGAACTCGTCCCCTTCCTCACTGCTCTCCAGGTAACATTTTGACACCTGCTAAGTGGAACAGAGATCAGAGTGAAGCTGGAGGAACTATGCTATCAATTCAGTAGCAGTTAAGAGATGGTTCAATACACTACAGGGAGAAAAGGGAATTTCAGGACTTTTCATCCACCCTGTACCTTAGGAATCAAATGACACACTCAGGAAACAAAACATTAGAAGCATGGTATCGTCAGAATGGTTTGCCCTGCCTCATCAGGCCTTTAAGTTACGACTTTAAGTGAGGTTCAAGGGTTTTAGAAAGCTGATAATCCTCTCTTCAACAGTGACAAGGCTCTGTATTTGCACCCAATAGTTGCTCATTAAAGAACGATATCACTAGAGATTTAATGGTTTAAAAATCCCCTGCTGAGCCTCCCCATGTAAACAAACCTCCCTAAAGTGTCAGTTATGGGAAGTGATGTTATTTTTGTACAGGAAACTGAAATTGTTGCCTAGCAAAACATCAGCCTCTTCTTATAAATTTCTAAATTATGTAGTAATTTGTATTTACACAGTTTACATGCTTTCTACCACATGAATGATTTAAAATAATATCTCAGAGCATTCTTAGAGCTGTAATACTCCAACCTTCCCAAATGCTGAGATACAATTCCTTTAAGAAGGAATACACAAGATCATTCTTTTGCCATCAGCACACCATCACTGAATTTAGACAGCATTATTCCCTTTCTGTAGTGAAGCATAAGAAATTAAGTGATTTGTCTCAAGGCATACACCGTGTAGTGTAGGTACACCCAGGAACTGAGTTTGGAATTCTTCATTCCCCATTCTTCTAACACAAGGAGCACAGTATGATGACGACACGTGCTTTAGCAATGTAACCTTTCCATGCCATTTTGCTTAAAAATAATTGTTTGTTTTGTCTTTGCATAGGGTTGCTATTGGGTGATGTCTGCTACATTTCTACTCCTGAGACATTTGCCTATCATCTGCCATGATAGAAAATTAAAATTTTATTTATAATTTGCAATTGCTTCGGGGCTTCTGTGGACCAAGGATACATTGGAAATGGAAAGTATTTAATAATTTTAACTGAACAGCTTAGCTTCAGAGTTGTTTCTCTGCAAGTAATAAATTAGCATTTCCTCTTCTAGTTGCTGCCTTTTGGTCTCTGCTATCTTTAATGTGAATTTGCAACTGTCAAAATGAATAATATGCAGCATCAATTTAAACCCTGCTTTTCGATAAGTTCAGCATAATAGTTTCACTTTGTCTCGATTCTGTTGATTGCTATTAAATTCTGGATTGTTTTAAATTCCTTGAGAACATCTTGGAAGTATCAATTATAAACTGTAGGCATTTATTAGAATTCAGCTTGATGTAGAACACTCATTTGGCTGGAAAACTTTACTTTCTGTCCTTTGCACTTCATACAGAAGAGGTCAAGGAAATATAATTTAAGAAAGTAGAATGTTTAAAGAAGAAATTTTATGAGTTATTGTAGAGATTAGAAAGGAGAGAAAGTAACCTTCAAAAAGAGCATAGATGGAGGTGAAGAGCCACACATAATTTGCTTTATGGCCAGCTACCCAGTGCATGACTGGTCACAGACATCAGAAGAAAAGTGATTTGAAAACATGAAGCTCAGAAGTAACGACGATTTTCCTCATTCACAGAACAAACTTCCCCTCTGAGTTGGAAATGGAAAATGAAGTCATCAATTCTTGCAGGTCAAAAGATTTCTATAACAATATGGCTTACAACACACTCCCTAAGAAATATCTTGTTTCTGCATGACTGGATGTTCTAGTGGGTCAGAGCTGGGAATGCTGTTTGACACTAAAACCCTGCATAAGTCCTCCCCCCCGTTTTTAAATTTTTGTTACTCCAAATGTTTACTGATACTCAGAATAAAGAGCAGCATCCATAGATTTCTCCACTGACACAGACACTTTTCACAGCCTCAGCTATTTATACAGTATAAAAAGTATCCTTATCTCTCTGCTATGCAAAAAATAAAATGCTTGTTTGTCACTGAGATCAGTATCAGGAACAAACTGAGAAAATAATGACTAAAAGGAGATTGGACTAGAACTAAAAAAACCCTGGAATTACAATTCAGACTGGATGATATTTAAATCTTACTGGCTGTTCATTCAAGAGTATGGATGATCCCATAAGATCATCTGGAGAGTGTTTATAGCATGCTTGATATACATTCACACTTTTTACATCTTAATTGTTACTTTATATATTCTGTCTCTACAACCCATCCAATATGTGAATTTCTATCTGAGTTGTATGCAAATATTAAGCAACCATTATTTAGGCCAGATGAAGGTATTAATTCTTTTTAATCCACATCCTACTTTTAAATCCTTCTTTGACTTCTTACACTTCAATCTAAACACCGTATTTTCTATTAATTACTCCAACTGAAGTCATCAGTAATGTTGATAAACTGATTACTAGGTCTTCTTGATTAAAGCTCAAATGGGAACCAAATTGCTACCAAATGTGTACTGGTTTCCATTTTTAATTTTTGCTTCAAGGATGCTGACAATTTCAATGAGAAAGATTCTGTAGTGCTAATAGGAGCCTTGAGTTTCTCACTGCCCTGAATACCCTGTTATTCCTCCAGACCTATAAAAAGGAAGGGTACAACCTCGGCTTCTGGCCAGCTTCATCTTGGCCTTGATTCTAGTGTTGCAGGTGAAACTTCATTATATACCTGGACAGTTATTTGTGCTTGAAATTACATGTCTAAGTTATCTGGTAGAATCACTGATGTAACCTTTGGCAGAGGTGAAATCCCAGCATGAATCAGTCATCTTCAATATGATTAAAATGCGTGTACCTGAACATCAATTCTTAATTCACAGCAATGTTTCCAAATAAACAATGCACTCACTAGGGAAAGAGAAGAGGAAATTTTCTCGCCAATGATGTCTGTCAACTTAAGGAAATGCATGGACATGAGATTTAATCAAACTGGGAAAAAAGTGGCAAAATATGATTATACTTTCAGAGACTCAAAGCCCATAAGATCAAAAGGATAAATACATCAATAATACATAATTATAGCTTTAAATGATGAAAGATGGCTGGCTTTATCCTAATTATAAAGAAACTAAAGGTGCATGGTAGAATGTACCAAAGTACTATATAAACAGCTCAGTTCCAGTTTTAATCTCTCTTTTGCTGTTATCCAGTCTTAGTTGTTTTTCCTATCATTTATTTATTTCATCTAAGTTTGCCATTTTTCTCCCTTCTTTCCATCCATACGTTTTTAACCTTTAGTCCTTGACTGCAGCACAGTAAGTCTGGTGTGGCATCTCCCTTATCTTTTCTATTAACAGAAGTCCTTCTGAAAACTAGCATTGAGATTCCCTTTCTGTTTTTTTCAGAAGAGTAAGTTGATCTGGCAGAGCACTTCTGGAGAGGCCATTTCACCATTAAGAGCCAACTACCTTAGATGGAAGTGACTAAGTAAAAGTGGATGATTTGTAAACAGCTGTGCACGCACACAATTCGAATCTGGGGCTTCCTGTGGTGATGGTATTTATTGTTTTCAAATCTAAGCATTCCTGCAATGAATAGCGAAGGCAGGAAACTGAGCTGAAAATGCCATTTTAGCTCTGTCCACATTTTTTGCCAGACAAGTTTGAATTCTCTTTGGAGGCTTTGAGCACGGTGATAAGTTGCAACTGCCTTTCCTTTTGCTTTTCTTTTCATCTCTCTCCTGTCACGAAATCACAGGAAGCAATCCAGTGACTGGGGAGAAATGAACTGGAGTGGACAGAGTCTGAGGGTTTCCTGGAGAGACAGGGAAGACAGAAGTTGTGGTTCTACCCCCCTTCCTAGGAAATTACATTCCACACCCACTGTGGAATCTCACCTACTTGCCAAGTAGAAACTTACTAGTGCTCAGCCTCAGCTCAAAGTCTGTACCTCTAGGATGGAGCCTACTCTTGTTCTTGAGCTTATCCAGGGCTGCTGACTTCCTCTCACCAGGAACTGAACTGAGCCCATGCCTGGTTACAATAATTATCAGAGCATTCGTGTAGCTTATGTTCCCCACAATGCTGATGGGGAAAGAGGAAAAATGGCATGTCATCAGCACCACTCAGCCACAGAATGAGTCTGCTGCTTTATTCAGTGCCCAGAAATCCAGATTGACACTGACGTCAGAGCTGCAGTGAATCCCAGCATGTACTGGAAGCTGGGAGGGCTTCTAAAGGCTCCTGACTCACCAGAGCCAGGCTGTTCCCCCACACTCTGCCCAGGCACAGCCAGGGAAGCAGAACAGAAGCCTTGCAGGCTCTCTGACATCTGCACCCCACTGCCAGGTCAGATAAAGCTTTATGCCACTGAGAACCCTTTGTGGGTAAAAGTTTGGTTTATTGGGTTGACATGACACAGGCCACTCTGTTTTCTATGGAAAAGACAGCAATTGGAAACTGAGCAGAGAATTACATGGAGCTGTAATGACTGCATACACCACATAACATTCATCATTGCTATTGAAGACTGACTGGGACCATAATAAATACATGACTATTTGATATATGTCCTCAAAAAGGTCATCCAGAAGCATACCCTGGGAAGTCCCTCCTGGCATGGTGTGGAAGACCAGGCAAATTGTTTTAAGTCACCAGTATATTTTTAGAGTTCATTTAAAGTGTTTTGTCATGTATGTTCTCTTTTGCAGAATGATACATAACCACCGGCAGTCAGTGCATATTGTTTTCATAGCCTAACTTTCATAAATATTATGAACAAATACCACAGTGGTATTGTTATAATGAATTACAGTGATGTGTTTCTTGAGAGAGTGCCAATGACTGGTTTATATCCTCTGTGATGTTACTGTCACAAGAAACGTGGCACAAATCTTTTCCCAAGGTTCAGCAGTATGTTTAGGGCAATAACACTACACATTTTTTCTTCTTTAAACAGTTCACTGAGCCTTGATGTACAGCCTTTTAAAATTTTATTTTAATACAGTCAATGATCTAACAACACTTATTATGTTTGAAGTTGCTTTATTGTAATCTGGAAATAATTTCCATCTGACTCTCACCAACAGCCAAACATAATAAAAGATGTATAAGCCAAGTAATGTTACACAGAGGCTCTCAGGACTACATGAGGTTCTCATACAGTCGTACACTCCTGCAGTATCACAGTGCAGCAGCACAAGCAGAAAAAGGAAGCACTGAGCTTTTCCCATGTGCTAGTAGCTCATCTGAGAGGGCAAGAACATTTAGCAGTCCAGGTTTCTGTCCTCACACCTGTCCATTAGAGCCTGGGTACAAGCTGAGCTTTCCCTGGGTGTGTTTTGCTCCCAGTCCCTGGGCACTGCCTATGCACTAGGACTGGTGCCTTCCCAGCCCCCAATAACCCTCCCAGATGAACCACTTCCTTCAGAAATGACGTGCCAGCAGACACCCTTAGAAAGACAAGGCTGGGTGAACACAAAATGCATTTTTAGAAGGTCTGTAGCGGGGAAAAAATGTCATATGTTTGCCAGCTGCTTGTCTCAATACAGGCTTGTAGCTGGAGCTATTAAAAACACAGGATTTTTAACTTTTTCTTTTTCGTGGTTTTTAATCTAGCCTACCCTGTGAGAACAATACTTCATTTAACTCCAGCTGTGTTCCACCACATTCATTTCAATAATGTTTGCTCTACTGAACATACAGAATTAAGCACCTGTGTGTTCTGAAGTGGTATAGATACTTTGTCATAGGCCCTCGAAAGTAGTTCTGCACAAAAATATACTAAGGGAGAATTATATGCAAATATATACCTGGCTATGGCTGAAATGGTATTATTTTCTTAGCAGAAACGCTGCACAGTATGGTATGCATTTTTTAACATACAGAATAAGAGATAAAGGCAATTACCTTTGCAACTTTGTGACTCTACCTAACACATTAAATGCTGCCTGCACAATAGTAACCCATCCATAAGAAATTCTAAATGCCCTCTTTAAGCATCCTGAGGAATTTTGGATCTCACAGCGCTTCCCACACAAAAGATACTTCTCTCATCAAAAAATCAAAACTGCAACCCCTCCCAAATGAAATGCAAGCAAAAATATTTCCAGAAAAAGGAGATCAAAAGTAGTGAGTGAAAACAAAAAACTTTGCCTAAAAGAATAAAATACCCTAAGGGGCCCAGAGCCACATTTTTTTAATGTGATAGGTACTTAGAAGTGTAATTGATGGGGCAGTTAACATGGCTCTCGACCAAAACAGTTCATATGCAATATCAATGTCACATTTATAACATACCAAAAATCATGCTAATACGTATTCCATGAAAACACAGCTACTTCATAAAATAGGAGAAAAAAGATCCCTGATGTCAGCAAATGTATTCAAAGTTTGGGTTTGAAGCGGTACACTGTTATTTCAGATTCTTTCTATTAACAGACAAGGAATAAACTTTCAGAAGGTCCCTCTTTTCTGTTGCATTAGTCTGTGCTACCTTTGCTACAAATATGACAAAGGAAATTGTCTGTAGTCCAGGTTTACAGTGGAAACCAATTGCCTCCCACACCGGGGAGAGGGACGACCAGACCATTTATCAAAAATCACTCATGCCTAAAGCCATGGGTCACTTTTCAAGCCAAAGGATAATAGTTTTTCCTTTCAACTGCAAATTCCAGTCTAGACATGCTTTAGGATGCCTTTTGAAATGTCTTTTTGGTAAAGTGTGCTCCAGTGTCAGTTACTCTTGTCTGAGGCTTCTTTACATGAGCCCAGAGCCACCTGCCTTCCACAGGCAGGAGGAAAGCCTGAAGCAGACGGCCACAGGAGTTCCTCAGTGTGTTTTTTTTTTTGGCAGACTGGTATTCTCCGACTCCCTGACACCTACAGCACTTATAATTAATGTATATTTAGATATGTTATATAGATATCCATCCATACATAAAATGGTGTTATTTTACCCTGTGTAAGTATTGTTCACTACACAGGTGTGATGCACAACGAGGCAGAGGAACAAAGGGACACATACTCACAATGAAGGTGTGTCTCTACAGGTATTCTGTTTGCTCTCCTAGGGTGTGGTAAGCTCCAGACAAACATATGGAAAGCCAGTTGGTGCCACAAGATACTTGAAGCCTGGCTCTGTCATCAGACTACATGTGCTGCAACTTGATAGTCTCTCCTGACAATGTTAACTGGTTGCCTTATATCATAGAAGAACTTTGGGCACACCATAGTGAAAATTAATCTTAGTAACTATCTGCAGCCCTCTGAGACAGCTTGCTACTAATTACAAAGCTTACATTTATTACAGGTACACGGGGTCACTGTTGACATTTCAGCTCTTAATGGCCTTTCTTCAAGTACACACCAGAGCACAGCATGTCTCTGTTGTTTAGTGCCATGCAGACCTCACACCACCAGTGGAGCCAGCAGCAGCTTGCAGTGACAAATTCACTAGTTGTGATCAAAGTTCCTACTGTATCTTAACAGCTGCTACAGAGAAAAGCATCAGGAGCGAGGGCTCAGTTGTTCTTTAGCAAATGACTTCAAAGAGTTACAAAGTGCAGCACACTGCCGGCTGCCTGGAGGCTGTCTGAGGTGGCTGAGTGTGAGTCACCTGAAGAAAATGCATTTCCCTCAACCCTGAAAAGCAGAGCCAAGGTACACTAAGACACTGCAAGCTCCCTCTGCCAAACTCTTCTTCCCTCTCATACAGACTATAATCTCCAGAAGCTGTCAGTCCTGCTACTTGTGTGAATATTAATTTCAGGGAAAGATAGCAATTCTACCTTAGAGTAGCTCATCTCTCCAGGCTACATACCAGTTAAACAAAATGTCTATTAAAAAAAAAACAAAACCCAAAAAACAAAAAACAAACTAAAACCCCCCAAGCTCTCAGATGCCAGCACATGGTAGTCGTAAATATCAATTTATGAATCATGACTAGCTTGGAAAATATGAATAAAGATGAAAGCAGTGAAAACAGTAGCTGAAATCTTTATGACTGAACATGCTGAATTTGATTGGTTATGATTAATGGGGGTCACATTTTGTCCCTTGTAAATAGTTGAGTAATTGCTGTAAATCCATGAAAATATTCTCAAAAAGTGAAAGGTTTTAGCACAAACATCAACCCACACAGGACATGTGCAATGTATTACTACAGAGCTGTACAAACCCCAAATTCTTTACAGCCTGTGGTATGACAACAACACTTTCCCTTCAGTTTCTGGCATTATCTTTCACTTCTTCACCCAAATATGATCACAAAACATGGCAAATACAATTCCAACTTTGTAAAAAAATATTAAAAAACCAAGCACACATTATTGGCTACTCTGACTTTTCACTTTTTAAAAAAATGTAATCACTATGTTTAAAGACCTAATAACATCACTAATGGATCAGCTAATAACAGCTGGGGCCAAATCAAGGATGTGGAAATGATTTTCAGTGTTTGAACAGCAATACAAATGTCTGCACCGAGTTTCATTTGGTTAGAGAAAGCATGAGACAACTTAGATTCTCTGTCACAAACGGGAGTCTCTGTGAGGTCACACTCAAAAGACAAACAGTCCATAACGGGGAGAAATGGAAAGTTCCATTTGACGTGTCCTTAGGACTTGGAGACCCCTTCTGTGCCCTGCCACCCACCAAGCTGTCCCCCAGTCTGCTGGTCCTTCATCGGGAAAACTCCTTGCATGGCTTGCCATAGATCTAGTACCCATGGAAACCATCTGCTGAAGCTGAAAAAGCATTTCCCTTTCCAAATGGGAGAAGCTTCTGAATTTAAATCTCCTGTCACCTTATCTAAAGTGTCCTCGTGACCTTTTCAGGTAGACTTCACAGTTAAAGTATTTTAGCTCCGCCTCAGGAACTGACTGTTTATCCAGAGCCTTAGTGGTGATTTAACATCCTTCCAGAAGTCCACACACAAGTTCTTCCAACTTAAAATCTTGCTGCTAAAAACTGAAGATGAAGCAAGGTGTATTTATCAAAGTCATTTCCGTATTTGATGAATTCCACCAAGCTCTGCAAGCTACATTATCGAACTGCATCTGCCTTAAGTTAAAAATATCAACCAGCAAACGCCAGACAAGGTATAAGAATGTTCCTTGTTGCTGCATATTTACCCAATCAACTCTGCAGACAGGAGCATAAATGACCCACAGGGAATATCTTTCAGCTGTCAAGCAAAAGTCAGTTTGGTTTACTGAAACACCAAAGGTTTTTATGTTCTGAAAGCCCTTTTGTCTGCAGAGACTCTCTTCTAATGAAAATCTGAAAACATTTGCATTGCTCTTAAATCTCTTCAAAGATTTTGTGTTCTGTGTTTCCAGTATGGATAAGGAACATAAGATTTCAAAGTAAATTTAAAAAAATTTGCCATGTTAGGCATGAAAATACATTTTCATTCTAAGTGACACTGCATTTTTTTTTCTCAAAGAAGAATGTCCAATCTTACCCCTTGATTGTTTTCTTCATCTGCCTTGAAGAGGCTTGCCAAAATGCTACAAAGATAGCACCTTTTCCTATTGGAAACAAAGACAACTCCCCCCTCCTTTTTTTTTTTTTCTTTGAATATAGTTTCTTTAAAAAGGACACTTTACTCCTCAGTGTCCACTGACAGTGGTAAATCTGACTTTCTGCAGAGATCCCTTGAATGTGACTCTCCCTCAAGCCTGCTACTCACAACATGCTGGTCACGAACCAACTAAACATCCCTGAGCCAGTGACTCCTGTGCAACACTGCACACACACTACAGCTTAAAACTAGAACAAGAGAGAAGGCTAAATACATCTAGTTTGTGAGTATTCAATTTCAAGGAAAAAAAGAGGCTCTTTAAAAATCAGCAATTATAAAAAAGAAAAATCCAATATCCCCTTAGCCTTAAAAAAAAAAAAAATCAAAGGGATATTTCAAAAGCCAAGAGGTCTATATAAAGCCTACAGAATGAAATACACTAGACTAGAAGTTTAGGTAATGTGTGTGACACAGAACTAGAAGAAAACAAAGCAGTCCAAAACCCTTCTGCACAGATGGTTCAATTGGAAAGCAAAGGAATCTTTCAAAGGTAGAAGATCAGCATTAAAAAAAACCAAAACCAAACCCAAAACAACAAAATTACCAGAAAGCTTCTTGAATTGAGCACAGAAAAATCCCATAAAATAAAGCAGCTCAAATGTAAACAGGAAATACGGAGGGCTAAATAAGAACTTGAAGAGCAACTTGCAAATGACACTTGGACCAGTAGTAAAACTTTCTTTGAACACATCAAAAGCAGGAAGCTATCTTGTGATTAGTGGGACCAGTTGATGACAAAGGCATGAAAAGGATGATAATATCACTGCAGACACTCGGGGAACTATTTGTTTCCACCTTTACTGCTAAGGTGGTTCAGGAGATTCTTATGTTTGACATACTAGTTGTAGCATAAGGGTAAGAACTTTCTTTTAAATTTGTAATGAAGTTTGAGACTACTTAGCTGCTCTATCTCCCTGATGATTTTAATTGGTATTCTCTATCTCCAATACTGCACAGTCTAGGAAGGACCTTTCTGCTGAAAATAGAGAGCTAAAAAGTAGATATCATCAGTGTACCATATCAGAAAAAAAGTGAAAAGCTGAATTGCAAGCAGGATCAAACTGAATAAAAATCCAGCAATACTTGAAAAAGTAGTAGAGGACACTTTATGAAACTAATACTAATAGTAGACTGATTTAATCAGTGAAAACACTTTCCACAGTGAGTAGTGAACCTCTGAAACTTGCTGAAGCTGTTAGCACCAACAGACAGAATCAACAATTTCACGGGCAAAAGAGGGTAATGGGAAATGTGTCCATGAACACTAATAAGACCATGCAGGTATATGGCCCCTATATCTGTAATACAGCAGCTGTGATGCTGACAGAGTATGAGAAGAGACCATGGAAGTAGTCCCTAAATGTTATCCCCTAAAAGCCTCTCCTAACTGACTCTGCCGGAGGCAAAGCATGCTGGACTTATCACTGGTTTCCTGCACTCAGGCGTTTTTTTTAATGAACATTTGCCCAGCTTCTGCATCTCAGCTGGTGTTGTTTTTAATTTCTCAGTGAAACAGAGAAATATCCTATCCATCCCATAATAGGCTGTGTCATTTCCACCCTTTCCAATACACTGCCATTGCTCCAACCACTTGGGTACAGGTGGTCTTCTGTGGCTGATGCATGAGAGAAGCAGGAATGATTCATGAGGGAATATTCCAAACCAAAATGGTATATAACATTCCACAGCAGCAGTTATAGAGGAAAAAAAAACCCTTGGTGTGCTGTAGATTTAATTCTCAACATCAAATACTTCTGTTTTAAATAAAGGGGCCAGAAACATGGGAAACATTCCAGAAAATTGTATGAGCATTGATCAACCAAGGCATTGCAGAAGTTAGTAACCTAGTGAGACAGATTCTAAGGGCAATAAGTAAAAACATAAAGGAAAAGCCGGGGAACATTGGATCACAGTTAAAAAGGAAATGTAGTCTTCTGAAGAGTAATTCCTGCAGCTTCTAATCTGCTGTGTTGCAAAGTGTTCAACAGCAGCCAAAATTACCAAAAAGATGAATAACTGCATCCTAAAGGGGTTGTAAATTACAGCACATTAACAGAAGTCACTTGGATATGGTCATTAGTATTAAAAATAATGCAACAAGCAGCAGCACCCCCACTGTCCTTCATAACAATCAGAGGAAATAAACAGATTCCTCAGTGCACATGCACCACACTCCCATCTGAATATCCTGTACTTCCTTTCTCCTCGGAGTCTGATGAAAGGTGATAACAGATAACTACAAATCATCAGCATGAGCTCACTTACTGGCTTGATGGAAATTCTGTGCAAAAAAGATGTTGACAACAGTATTCCAACCATCTCTTTTTCTGATTTGTTGGTGCACTACAACAAACAATCATCAGAGAGTTTTACAACCACTGCAATTGTGTTTTCTATTTATAATTATTGGAATATGAATTTATGGCCTGCAAAAGGCTTTAGAGTTCTGACTGACAGACCAAGAGCCTTTTTATTTCATAAACACTGCATGATTTAATAAGCAAGAAATCAGGAAGCTGATTCTAAGAAATGAACCTCCAGAAAATAGTTTTCAACCCGAAGACAAGCATGCTAACCAGTCTGAGGTTATCCTCTTCGTGTTGTTACGCACAGATGCACGTGTGCTGCTGTACAGAAACACAGCACATTGCAGGGTTTATACAAACCCTTAGAAGGGAGAAAGTGTTGGAACAGCACGCTGGAAGGCAGCTGAATCAGAAACCCACCGTAAGAAATAAATGGCTTTTCAAAGGAAGTGTAATACATGCTTTTACTAAGGGCCATTTATTAGGGACTAACACATCATTTATTTTGAGTGCGGCTTTGGAAAAAAAAAATTTGCAGGGGCCACTATGGTTAAATCTGAAGATTAAATTACTAGTTTGGAATTTTCAAAACATACTGTGCTAGTTTAACCTTGCTCCTCTTAAAGTCAAGAACAGATTTTTCCAATGATTTTAATAGAAAAGGAACTGAAGCAAGCAGAGCTATTCCAAAAGTTCTGCCATGGAGGTACTCCAGCTTTCCTCTTTACAGGAGTATTAGTTACATTTTTATGTGGATATCTAGACAATCTGGGCTGTAAGAGCAGGATGAAGAGAAAGTTCTTATTAGCCCAAGGAGTCTGGGAGTTCAATCAGACTTCTAAATATTTTCCTGAATGAAGTTCATGTGAGAATTTATTGATGGGTCACAGCTTTCTAAACGCAAAAGCTGTTGACAGAATTACACTGTTCAACTTCAGAAGCTCTCAATAAGTGCTGTAACAGTGTCAAGGTTTATACCTGCACAGGCTTTCCAAGAGCTTTAAAAACATTAATACTTTTAGTCTAAAATACCTCTAAACTGAGTTATATCCATGATCACCCCCCCCACTTTTTTTAATACAGATTAGGGAGACTAAAATATAGAGGCTGTAGCAAACAACTTACACAGCCAGTACAGTCACACCACATGGAAATCTGGGGCCATTCAAACTGTTCTCCAGCAGAGAATGCAGCACCTGAGCAGTGCCCCAGTCTCATTCAGGCTCACAGGCACCACAGAAGTTGACACAAGAATGCTATGTTTTATAAAAAGCATACAGAATCAGGCTGGGAAATGTCTACAGGAATTTTAAAGGCTGCAATTTTAGAGTCAGATTAAGCTGCTTAAGTGAATGGCTGAAAAAGTTCAGCACTCACTGTCACCAGATGCAACCTGTCCTTGAATTTGTACAGACAAACTCTGCTCCATACCTTCAACTTTCTTCTTGCACATGTCCTTAGAATAGGAGTGTCCACCACTATTCATATGCAATTGACCATCGTGCAGCTTCCTCACCTTTAACTTGAGCTGCAGAACTCAGTCAACTGTAATGGTAACTTCAAGCGTCCTACTTGTTTTCCCAGGGGAAAGCATTGCTATGATTTGCAAAGAAAGACTAGTTAGAGCATTTTCCAAAATAGCAAACAAAAATTACATCTTTCAGCAGTGGGACTACATCTTATTTACTTCTTAGGCACAGCTTCCTTTTGATATTATGGAGATGGAAGGGCTTTTTTTTTTTTTTTCCTCAGAAGCATCTTAGAAATGTCATCTAGAAGTTTCAGAAAGGTAATGATTAAAGGCAATATTATATCCCACCCCTTGGAAAGAAACCAGTTTTAAAATTCATCTCTGACCTACACCTCTCCCTCTGGGCACACTACACACCAGGCTAACATCTGGACATCTGTTCTTCAAACCTGTATCTGTCAAATGAAGAAATACAGAAAATAAGCTACTGTCTAAATCAACAAGATATTGTATTACACTTTGTGGTTCCCATTAACTTAAAGCAATCAAACTCTTGAAAATGAAACCCTATCATTAATCATACATAATTTTACATAAAGAAAGGTAATTGCAATTAAGATCTACCTAAATACAAAAATCTGAACATTTATTTAGACTGCAATTTGTGCAAGTCTTGTCTGAAAAATGCTCAAGGAAGCGATATTCAAAATGTCATAGTCTTGTTTCTGAACTTCTTTGTCCTACAAAGTTCCCTTATCTTCTGCAGTCCTGACCCTCTGGATGACCCTTCTAACTTACTATCTTGACAACACATCTGCTCTTTAGCCATGCCTGGCTAGATGCATGCTTCACTGTTCACACTAGGCTGTGGGGGTTTTCCCCCCTGAAATGCTGACTGTAACAAGGTCCCAAAAGCTTCTTCAAAAAAACCCCAACAATATTATGAGGTGAGATTTGACACAAGCATAACTGACAGGGTCAATAAGCAATACTTGTGCTCTTTCAGCTGTTGCTACATGTGACCTCCACTAAGATAGGAAAGAAAGAAACAGATGTAGAAGAATTCTAGTAAACAATCCAGAATAAATAATACTTCATGAAGGAACTAAATGCATAGCAAGCACTGGAGACACCTGAGATGAACCTACTCACATTTAGTGGTGGGTCGTTGTTCCTATCTCAGTGAGGTCAATACATTCTCCTCTGGCCACACGAGCATCACTTTAAACTGGGAGAGGCAATGGACTTGCATGGCCTTTCAAAACTCTGCCTGGAAGCAGAGGTTTGATGAAATTCTCTGTCTGGTGCCAGCTCACTTGTTGAAGACACAGAAAATAAGTACTTTGTCTAAGACAGTACCTATAAAATACTATATAATTCCAAAATATTTCACATTAAAATCAAGCATCTCCAGGCTCCTTAAACATCCTAAGCATCCAAGTGCTGTTCACATATTCCCATACTTAAGAAGCAAACACTTTGTATCTACTGATACTAGTACATGGATGGCACAAATACTGTGAGCTACTGAGGTCTGCCCTAAAATTAAAAAGTAACAGTAAGAAATGCAACTATTAGGACATATTGTGGGAATTTGTCAAGAGTCAAAGGACAGAAAGAACAGCCATCACAACCCACACCTGAATGGTTCATGCAGTACCTGTGGAAAACTGGTATTGAAATGTTTTTGTCTGAAGATCCAACTGCAAATCACACACTTCAGTATTTTGCTGAAATCAGTCTGGGATAAATGATGATGTTTACTTATCATCAAGAACGAAAGCGTTTTTGCAATCTCTCACGTTCCAGTTCCCAAAACTTTGCAGTTACAACATAAAACCATATCAACTCTGTTGCAAAAGAATTTACATTAGAGAGCAATGGAACAGACACGTCTTAATTCAAATTAGAACTATTGCTCCTGAAAAACACGAGACACGCCCACAGCTAATACTGCCTTTCTCACTAAGGGATGCTAATCGGGATCTTTTTCAGTGTCTACAAATGCACAGGAATTCAGGCTCACCATTTAGCTCTGCTTTCACAACTCAATTCCTACAATTTCCTGGGACCGTCCACCATAAAACCATTACATGAAGTATTTCTGTTTGATGTTGTCTAGTTCTAGAAGTGGCTCATATAAAACATTTCAGATTAACTTTTCAGAATTTATAACAATGCCTTTTCTATCACTTGCTCACCCAGACTGAAGAACAATGGGTGTTTTTCAGCATGACATTCTTTCCACAGACAGATTAAATAAGATTGCTTTACTGCTCTGTACATGCTTCTAAGCAGCCAGAGGCACAGGAGGAGACAAGTCCTCCAGGCACCATTACACACATCCTAGAAGAGCATGAACACTCCTGCACTTCCTTTCAGTTTGAATATTGGTCCCAACCACCTCTGGCCTGCACACAAATGAACAGTGGAACAACACAAAATGACAGATAACAAGAGGAAGTGTCCTCTCCAGTCAAGCCAAATATACAGGTTCACTGGTCAACACTATATTAAATACCTTAAAAAAAAAGAAAAAAAAAGACTGGAACTTTGACTTCCTTTCATCACACTTAATGATGCTGTTTACACTATTTTAGCATCTTAGCAGGTTTTAGTACAATGAGTGTGCTCAGCCACTGTCACAGTGTCTAACCCTATGTCACCCCTGGGCCAGCACATGACTGCTGCCCACAGAACACACACTCAGGGCGTTTAAACCTCAGCACTGAACAATGCCTGAACATTTCCTCTCAGTACTACAAATGCTAGCAATAAATTACTTACAAAATATAGGCCTGTTTCACCACTGCATTACACCATTTGTACACAGCTGACTTCAACAGAATTACACAAGTGTTAAAGAAGTAGGGGAGGGGTGAAGCAATCCCTGTGTGCAGATAATTAACCATCTTTTTCATTGAACCATAATATACTTTCTCCATAAACTGGCAACAGAACCAATCAGTGTACACATCTTATTTCAAATACAAAGTAATTTTAGGAGCTAGCATTATTGTACCGTTTGAAATATTCTCTGTTCTCATCAAATGATTCCCCCTGTAATTGATGTCATAAAGAATATCTGTGTTAAGCTGTCTTCATTTCCACAGTTTTCAATCCTTATGATGATCAATTATTTATATACAGACTAGATGAAAGGCAAGATTGTAATGACTCCAAGAGATTTAAGAGTGATATAATAAATCTTGAAAGCTGAACTCAAGTGGGTGATGGTAACAAAAGCCAGTCCTGGACGATCATATTATACTATTTTTAGAAGTTTCCCTTCATCCCCTCCCCTAAAGAGATTGCCGTAGCAGCATCTTCTCCTGAAGCCCTCCTCCTCCTGTCCAAGCATAAACCTTTTTGCCCATGAGATCCCTGCCACCCTCATCCCTCTCAGCTTATTCCTACTAAAGGGCAGCAACAAATATTTTTCCTTTTTCCTTTCCATCAGCCCAATCATTTTGGTTGCCAGGAGGATGTCACTAAGTTACAGGGGAAATGCCTTGATATAACAAATAAAGTACTACTTGTACAAAGTACATTAACACACCTTTAGCTCACCTAACGATGACTCAGGGATTCAAGGTTTACTTTCATATCCAAACCATCTTTGGCTTTGGTTCATGGCCACAATAAACAAGCCTTGTCACCAGTCAGTATCCATGTCATATGTAAATTAAAAAGGACATAGTCTTCACATGATTCTCATCACACATGAAAAAGAAACCAGAAGAAAATACCAATCAATTAAATAAAAAATTTGAATCATACTATACCCTCTGCCTCCTTTCCCTCACAACTCTCCAAAAAGATTCAACTCCTAAGGGTCACCAGTGGATTTTCTGTGAGCCAGCAAACCATCAGAGAAGGAATTAACTCTACCCCAGATGAAACTAGGATGTGTTTAAGAATGTGGGTTTGGGCCTGCTTCCAAGTTTATCTTCCAGCCATGTTTTGGGACATACATCCCTATTAATTGTTCAAGCAAACCAACCCAAAGGATATCCTTTGGATTTCATAAATACATTGCCCCAGTCTTATGAGTTGTCTTCACGCTTGCAATAATTCTTTGTAGTATCTTAGACACATGCATCATGTTTGGAAATAGATTCATAAACATACGTTTATGAACTAACCAACTCTAACCAATGATTTGGGTAACCAGTTTTGGAGAACTGTAAATAACTTAATTTCCAAATTTGCTCTTCATTGCATGAACCCACCCCCAAGGGGTTATGTTGAATGCTCAACCTGGACAACAAAATCAAAGGATCAGTAATTCTGCAGAGTAAAGGTCATAATATATGGCTAAATATAGGGCAAATCCCAAAGCCTTCAAATACTACAAAACTCACTAGCATTTTGTTTCAACAAGCACTTCAGAAATTTTACTACTAATGTTAAAAAGATGGACAGTAGGTACCCATTGCAACATGATCTTACATTTTCACAGTATATGATAAAAAGTGTTTCCCCTTGTAGACAAATGATGTGATTAAAAATTATGCATTTGAGGATCAAGTTTTGTAGCCAAAAAAATGGCAGTTTTCCTCAATTAAGATTCACAAAATATGGTCCTAATTGATTTGTATAACAATAAACATAGCCATGGCTAGAATTAGTGCCAAAGTCTTTTGTCAATTTGTTTCTTTCTCTCCTTTGGGATTTCTCCTTTTCATAATACACTTGCAAGAAACAATAACTCTTCAAAACGTCTGCATGGAGTTAATTCTAAACAATAAAGCAATCCAGCCCAGAAAGCAGCTAAGATTGAGTTCATGTCAACAGGTAGAATTTACAGTCCCACAAAAAGGAATGTTTAACAGTCAACTATTTAGCTGCAATAAATTAGACTTTCACTATGTTCTTCTTATCACCACAATCTATAGATGAAAAGCAGTATATAGTAGTTAATTTTTAATTTTATTTATTACCACAGGCAAGATTTTCTAGTAGTATTCTCTTCCTTAATGTGAAACTAGGGATCAAAACTTTATGATGACCTGAAGCTGATTTTTTAACAGTTTTGATTTCCTGCTCTTCATAGACATCATAAATCTTATTTTCCTCCTCAAAACTTCAGTTGTTCCTAACGTCTTATCTATCAGCTTCTAAAGTGCTTCCAGACTCCCACAAATGTTCTAGCAGACTCCACAGGCTTGCTTGCCACCCTGCTGAATGTCAGGCCATACATCTACACGGGGGGAGGTCCCCACTGAAGAAGCCATGCCCTGGGAAAAACATCTAAGCAGGGAGGACTCAGTCGTGGCTGTATTTGAAGTCTCAACCCATGCTGCTATCCTTCCCTAGCACACAAATCGATTGGAGAAGACTGCTGAAATTCCCCAGGCTAAAGCAGGACACGGGCTTTGGCAATTCCCCAGGTCTGGCATGGTGAGGCAAGGCTGTGGCCCCGCTCCTGCAGCAGCTGCTCCCTGAACGCCCTGCGATGGCACGGCACGGCTGATCGCCACAGGAACACATAAACCCCGGCTCACGGACCATGCTGGGCTCTACTCAACACCCTGGCAGCCAAGACACCACTGTGTAAGTTTCCAGCCTTCAAACTACTTGTCTTAAAACAGGAGAGATGGGGACCGAGGAAGCACAGCAGAGACACTGGAGAGCAGGGTAGTGAGGAAGGAAAAGGGGTTTGCAAAAACACGCATCATAACAGCTTAAGCATTTGAGAAGTAGAACAATAACAAAATATTTTGGATCTGCCCTACCTTTGCTTTTTACAGATCACAGTCACCAGAATAGGCCAACAGACAGACACTGTTCTGTTCTATCTGACCCTGATACTTGGCTGAATGGCTTTCAAGCGCTTTCAAACCAGGAGTTTTTTTCCCAGCTTCACTATGACCTGTCAGGAATTGTCACATTTCTAGGCAAAGTCAAAAGGAGAGGACAGGGAATTTAAAATGCATGCATAACTTTAAGAGCTGTTTCTGTAATACAAAATGCTAACAAGCAGTGGAGCTCAGCAAAGACATTCTTTTACCCAAAAGTAATCTTAAAAAAACCACCAAACCCAAAAGCCACGTAATAAAGGATATCCTGATACTGAAAAACAAGCAGTGTAACATGAAAGGACAGTCTGGTATAGAATAAAAAAATCTTGTGTGACACACTGGCTCCTCATGTGAAAAATGGTCTAAGATGCCATCCATTACTTGGGCGGCAGTTCTTAAAGAATACAAAGTGAATATACAAAAGGTTTCTCTCCTTCGATAGCAGTACCATTTCAAGGGTGGCTGTATGTTTGATTAATATCCAGCAACCTAAGGAATAAGGTGCCACTTCTGTGCTGCATGAAATGACAGTGGACTCACTGTCATGCTTCCTGACGGTGTTTTCATGTTCAATTATGTTGGTTTTTAAGCAGTTTGTTTCGCTTCTGCTGCTTGCACGGGCTTATGTGAATAGTTTTTGGGTCATGTGGCTTTTGTCATATGTGGCAGAGCTTATCATATTTTATACCTACATAAGTAAGTACTGAGAATATCCTACTTTATTGCTGCACTTGACTCCCAGATGAAGCATTCACAGAAGAAATTCTCTTGGCGAAGAAGAGCTGAATATCTACAGATGTGTTTGACAGAACTAGCTTTTCTGCTTAAAACTCTTTCCAAATCACACTTCTCTTCCTAAGATGAGGATGAGGTCATAAAATGGGAATCCATGTTTGATGGGAAAAACAATGCTAAGAAATACCATCATGTTGTGAAACAGAAAAAGAAGTGAAGTACAGTTATGCGATGTCATTGGAGACCATTATTTACCTCTACAAAATTAGAGGGGAAAAAACCCCCTCAACTGCAACCCTATTTCTTTAGCTTTTCCCACATCTAGGGCACTCTGTCTCTGTTGGGTGTTCAACTAGGTACAAGAAAAACAGAGTATTTTTCCCTAGGAAAACCAGATGCTTTTTTAACGGCTTTTTTTACAAAAAACACCAGTTTTAAGTGAGCGTTCTGTTCCACCTTCTGCCTTGTCTGCAGCTGCCAGGGCTTCCTACTCTTGTCTCTGCCCCCTTTTCAGTCTCAGGCAATGGAGTCTGCTGGGAATGAATCAAAGTTCTCAGGATTTCTTCTCTCCCCACACACCCTAACGTGGCTCTTCCTGTCGATGTAAAGAGTTGCACTGACAGTTATAATATTACCCTTCTGATTCCAATTATTTTTCCAGGCAGATGCCTCTAGGTTACATTCTATTTGGATGCACTCTTATTATTTACTCATTCACATTTCTCAAGGGCAGGACCTGCCTAGTATTAGCAAAGGGCAGAAACTCTACATCTGTTCTCAAGCACCTCCCTCCATTGCTGCATGTGCCTTCCCCCCCTCCTAGATCTTCTATGCCTCAAAATTTTGGCCACTTTGCCAAGTCCCTCAAACATCTGCTTCCTCCACCCCTGCTCTAGGGCTCAAGAATGTATCTGGCAAAAACCTGGAATGACTTGCCCTATCAGAAACCTATTCTTCCCTCTTTTGGTCTCACCCCAGCAGAACACCTCTGCCAGCACAAAGAAGTCTCTGGACTGCAGTTTTTACTGATACCAATCTTCTTTGCCTTTCTCTGCTTTCCTTTTCACTGCACAGGGCTGTGGCAATCTCACAAAAGCAGCTTAACAGAGCAAGACTTGATCTCTCATCAGTTTACCTTTGCCATCAGCAATCACCCCCAACTCTCTTCCATATGGCCTCTACTGCAGGTGGGCAAATTTCTCATCTTTTTTCCTCCAGCCAGTCCCTGACCACCTCCTGAACCTCCCCTTCAGGCTCAGCTGCATTCTTTTTTACTCTTTTCTTTTAAAATGGAAATATAGAACAAATGCTTCCTCCTCAAACACATACACAAAATCCAACCACACAAAAACACAGCAACTGACTTCTTTCATCTCTTGGCTCATTCTGTGATGTCAATACCTTTACATATTTGGTTGTTTTTTTTTTTCCACACCGCTTCCAGCCAAGATCCTCTTTAGTGTGACTTTCCTCCTCACATTTCAATAAATATGCTGTCATTAGAGTTTCGAGAGATTGTTTCCTAGACAAATCTCAAAATCATTTATTCAATTTTCATTCCCTCCAGGTTGTATTATTTTTAACATTCTACAGTGCATATGTTCAAATAAATATTTACATCCTCACACCCTCTTAATTTCAACAACATCAAATCCCAAGTGCCTTTCTTCTCCTGATCCTTTAGAAGGACTCTCCCCTTCTTTCCTCCAGTTCCTGTGGGACTTCTGCTTTGTACCACACAAAATCCTTTATCCTTTAGATTATTTTGGCCTAATTTCAAGACTAGAGGCTTGTTTGTTGACTCTCCAGGTTCACAGCGGCAATCCCTACCAGCATCACTGAAACCTACTGGATACGCAACCATTGGCTAAAGCCCAGCACAGCTTCAGGATATGCTTCCTCCTTCCTCCATTTTAAGCACCTCCCACCCATCTCTTGATCTCAACCACAGTGAACTACACCACACGATTACTAGCCTACTTGTTCTACAAATTTAGGAAGATTCTCATTGTCTTGAGCTCTCTAGTCTTTGTATTCAGACCAGGTCTGATTTTCTCAGCGGAAACTCTCCGTAGTTCTCATCCTTTTGTAGCTTGGCTGAAAACCCTTCTTTCTTCATCTAACTGAAGTAGCTTTGCCTCATTCAAAAGCAAAGCAAAAAACCCCTTCTTCTAGATTTAACTCTGGGCTTTCTCTTTAAGCACCTTTTGAGGTGCTACTCCTTCCTTACTGCATTTTCTTTTTGAGTTTTCCAATGGAACAAGTACAGTATTCCTTCGATTTCTCAGGGTTTGGAAGCGTAGAGAATAAAACAAACATGGAAAACCAGACCAGAATTACTCACCTCTCTCCTCTTCCCCTAAACTGAGCAGAGCTCATGCACCAGACAGGAAGGGGTAAAATAGCTTTGGACACCAAGGCAGATGGTCTCATCAGACAACCGCACCCAGCTGTTTTATATATGGGACAGGAAGAGGAAATTAGAAGCTAGAGTGGGAGGATAATTCCCTGTTCAGAACCTTAATGTGAAAAGACTGTTGTATTAAAGGCTGTATTTGTCTGTACTACTTAAAGATTTGAACAAATAGGAAGTATAGTCAGTGTTGCATTGAAAAAAGAGGAAAGCATTTTTACTTATTTCTCCTATGGCTTGTGCCTTTTTGTCCTTAATATGTTAATTTTTCTTTGAATGCATTTTACCAGGATACTGAAAATTGAAACTGGTTTTTTTTGGATTTACCTTCCCAATTTTTTGCCAAGTTCATATGTGTTTTCTTTTAAGCAGTCATTCGTCATAAACTACAAACAATGAAAATTAATGTATTTTATCATTTCTAAGAAGGTTTTAGCCTTGACTCGGTGCCAATTTAAACAGTTCTCTCATTACAAACTTTACCCCCAGGATGCGTGTTTGGTGTCCAAAATACTTGTATCAAATTCCTACAGCCTATCAAACAGCTGGTTTGGACTATTAAAGGTCACTGGAGCAAGCAGAGATTTCTTTCCTTCAGTTTGTGAAACACTTTGGGAAAATACTGTAACTGAATTTAACCTTTAACCCACATAATATCAGAAGAAGCAAAAGTAATTAAATACCTGTTCTTCCTCTGCTCTTACTCTCTGAATAGTATATCCATTTCTTTATTATAGTTGTAACACCTTTCTTTTAATACCTAAGTTAATTCATTAGTTTATGACAAGAAGTGCTGCTCATAAGGATAGAGAGGAATACTGAGTCTCAAAAATACAGTTTTGTTTACATCATTTTTTTCATTAGGCATGGTCTGTATTACAAGCAATACACTACATAGCTTAGACTTGCCAATCTTGTAATAATTTGCATCAGAACTACTATAAGATGAAGGAAATCTATTTCTAAACCTCATCACAATCTATATCTTCATTCTTATTTTTCCTTTAATTAATAAAAAGATGCAGTCCATAGCACATTTCCTACAAATCAGTGAAGACTAATGAAATCATACTCTACACACTTGAAATGAGAACTAAGCCAAAAATAAATATGGAAATTAGTACAATGTATTTAGGAATTTACCATTACTGCAGCAAAAACTCCAGCAACTTAATAAAAAAGACCCATAATGACCACAAATCTATTTAATGGACTCATGGTTTCCCTTTTCATTATAGACTATAATTTTAACTATGAAAAGTTTAATTTCTTGAGTTTAGTTACTAAACTCTTGCATAATATATTTATTGCATAACAACAAAGTTTTAATACCGAGACCATTTGGCTTATGTGAGCAACAAGCATCACTATTTTTACCTGGTTCTCATAATCATTGTAAATTCCCATATTTTTCCTCTTTTAATTCATTGTCATCCTTAAAGAACAGAATGTGAAGAAATAAAATATTCCTGTTTATAGTGGATATTGCTAGAATGTTTTCAGTTCCACAACACTTGTGGAATAGGGTTTTCTTCAGCTACGTGTGCCATTTCTAGTGATGATATTTCTCTCAAGTTTGGGAATACCAAACAGACTAAGTGGCTCTAGTTATCTAGAGAAGTCACTTGCTGCAAACACCTCACAGTGGCTCCACATCAACTGAGTTTTGACAGCATTTCACCTTCTGTAGGAAGACTTAGGCATATGGTAGATTCCCAGATTTAATCTCAACTTGTCTCTAAGTAAAATGAGCCCGGTGCTCGGACTCCTAATATTTTCCTGCCAGTGTTAGATGTTGTTTACATCTATGCCAGTGTTTTTTATACTACATCATTGTAGTACAAAATGAAATGTATTACTTCCAATTGTTTGGCATCTCTGGCATATAAATGGAGCAAGTGAGCTGCAAATGAGGTTTTTTCATATAAAGGATTGACTTCTCTGAGTAACCCTGCTGAAACCACTTGAAGACTCGCTTTCTAAGAATTCCAGAGGCTGACATACATAGTAGAATCTTACACGAAATATCCTTCAGATTATTGAACTCTGATGAACACATACTGAATATGGGAGGAGGAAGAAAAATCATTACAGTCACTTCGGCCATCGATGCCTATTGTGATATTAAAATAGATACTTGCATTGATTGGTTAGTGCAAAAATACAAAGGCTTAAAACTTGAAGCAATGTTCTTAAATGTGACTTTATGGAGCAGCCAACACACCAGCAGCTTTGTGCAAGAGCATCTCTGCAGTGGTACGTACTTTTCTCTGGGAACAAGTGGGAATCTATACGGGCCTCTGAAGGGATGGGAAGAAATGCATTCCATTACACCTTCATTGCAAACTTCCAATAATATTTATCTTCTTTTGGCAAACGTCAATAGAAAGAAAATTTCTTCACCCAAATAGATGTATTACAAAAATTAGCATGTTGACTTTGCTATGTTGCTTTTTCTGCCTTTTTTTTTTTTTTAACATGGAAAAATACTGCAACAGATGGGCTGTTTAATGAAAAATGTAGAACACTGTTACTCTTCTAGATATATGTGTGTAAAATTCAGTAAAATATACTGGTTAGCTCTAACATAACCCATATTCCAGGCACTCATGTGTTGTATCTTGAATCTACAAACCAGAGTTAAGTTGTAAAGTGGAAGCAAACAGAATCTATATTAAAAACTAATGATGTAAAAAATGTCTTCAGTAATAATAATCTAAAATGTGAGTAACCTCAGACATGCTGCCTTCCTCCATTATGGAAATTTAAAAATATATTTTCTCAATTCAACTGTATTCCACACTGTTAGCAATACCTCCTCACCCTATTACATAAAGCAAACCTTGTCATGTGCAATGTGGAGCTGCTGCTTCTGCAATAAAGATGTATTTGTTTGCCTTTATGACAGGATTTTCTCAATTTATCTTCATTCAGATTTGTTAAATATTCATTTATTCATTGAAGAATATTGTGTATTTACTTACTCTGCACTCAGTCAAAGTGTTAATAAGGGACCTTAACTACAAACCATATTTTTTGTCATTCAGTTGTTTCTAAATAGACCAGGAAGCACTTGAATATACACTAAACATACCAGGAAGCACAGCTTGATGGAGGCATTTTCTCTCTTGTCCTTTCCATCACTGACACAAAACAGCCTATTTCATAAAAATGGGTCTGACGCTTTGTGTTACTTACTTTGCTCTCTTTCTGATTCTGGAAACAAGGCCATTACTGTGCAGGAATGGAAATTAATTTTTAGGTAGCTTTTTCTATTAAATGGTTATTTCTCATTATTCCATATAAAATGAACCCTCTCTATCTCAGGGACCCTCTCTATACCCTTTATATGATTCAGGGCCAAACAGTTCAGGAAATATTGTGTCATGCAAACCCACACAGACCAAGTTATTTCTGTGAAACATTCTACTGCTGGAGAAGCAGAAGATAGGGGGGGAAAATGTCCATCATGTTTGATGCTGGAGTCCTTGTGTGAGTGGAAAACACATGCTTTAGCAGCTGCCTCTTTGTAGAAGCTGAAGCAGGCCAGTTCTGGCTGGCAGACAACTTAGAATTTGGACATGCTTGCTAATATAAGGAAAAGCTCTCAAAAATTTCGTGTGAGTGGGGGTAGGGTCAGAACTGAGCCACAAGCATGCATCTCATCAGACTTTAACACGATAATGATTCATATTTAAATCCTGGCACTCCTCTGCTGTCTCACACATGGCCTCTGTTCTCCAAGGAGGCCTGTCTCCTTTGGTCTGAGTGCTGTTCTCATCTTGGGGTTACATCACATAACCAGAACTCATCAGTCATTGATTAACCTGAACCCTCTGTAACGGGAGGGAGAGCAGGAATGGGCCAGCCTATTGAGTGGGCTGACAGGACATCCAGGACCCTCTTATAACGTGCCACTTGTGAACCTCTTCATGAGTTCCTCATCCGCCCTTTGTGGTCTTGGCTCAGTGAAGATTTGTGTAGATGCTTCCAAGGATAAGGGAGGTTGGACTGCTGCATTCCTACACACTGGATTTTACCTGTGGATTTAGAAAAGCATATGTCATGCTCTAAATTTTGGAAAAAATCTTGTATTTGAAATAACACATAGAATTCCTTCCCACTCACTTGAAACAGAATTAGTAGATGGGAACCAAGAATGACAACAATTGTAAATATCCCAGAATAGCTGGGATACAAATGGAACAAAATAGAAAAAAAAGGAAGCAACATAGCTCATTTGAAGTCTCCTTGATGCTGTAAGGGTTTCTGTATGAATAAACTACAATTGCTTCAGGAATACAGGTGATGCCAAGATCTTTGCCATCCTTTATTAATATATATGAAATCAATGGGAAGGGATTGGAAAGTTGGGTGTAAAGAAGCTTGGAAAATTCTCCTGGTACCCACAGTCTGAGTTATTTTGAAGCCTCTGGTAAGTCTGCTGAGCCACTGAAGTTGTGTGGACTGTCTAAGCTGCTCAAGTGCCACTCCCCTGAGTCATTGCAGGACACTGCTTGGACTCACTCCACAGCACCTCCATCTAGGACCCTGCTTGTCAGCACAATACCATGCACTGGAATTTGCAAGGTCTCTACAAAGCGTATTCCACATTCTCTACATCAAAGGAATCCTTTTGCTGCAGAACTGAGACTTTTACAACTCCATTCCGCTACATTAAAGGGACTGTATTGAGGATCTTCGCCATTTGTGCAAAAGACTTCCTTCTTGTGTGCTTACTTGGGGTTAAGCAAACAAATTATTTTTATATGGCCCTCAAAACCAGCTTGAAAGCACCACAAAAATCAGCTGCAGTGAGCTGTGTTCTACTACCAGCAGCAAAACAGAGGGAGACTTCAACATCTGTGATTTTATTTAGAACAACTGTGCCTAGGACAATTACTACAACTGCTGGTTGACAAGCACAGAAATCTCATTTGCCTGTCCAAATTCAGTTCAGCAGTCCAAAAAGGACTACTGTGATCATCTGATGGTCACCCACATAAAAGAGGTGTGCAGCTCTAACAGAGACTCTCCACCACACAGACTGCTGTCACCAGTACATCCCACTGGCTGTGTGGCTAGCAGAGAGCATCCCTGTCACAGCTGCGGGGTTTATTTCCTTTGGGATGGACACACCTTGGGTGATTACTCACAATGCTGCTGTTCACATTTTATTTATTCCACGGCTAAATTCACAAACAAGGTTGGGAATAATACTTGTAAGAAAGAAAACAACTCCCTGATGAGCTCGAATCTCATCTGTCTAGTGAAGAAACACATGTTGTTGGGGATGGGGATTGGCTTCAATATGCCCCCTTTTGCAATAGTAGCAAGATGTCTTTTGTTCTTTATGTCTTAATTGATGTCAGGCTATGACACAAACTGCACACTGTTGGGTTTTGGGACGCAACGCCTTTCCTATGGCAAGATTTAGAATGTCTATAAAACATGGGATTGCTCATTCCTAAAATCAAGGAAATTAGTAAATGTTAAATGCAGAAGATTAACCAAAACATAAAAAAGAAAGAAAAACCTTGTACTCATTAATGCCTTCTGGTAGTTGTTTGATGTCTTTCCCAAGACCTGTTCTGGCTATCTGTGCTTTCTGATTCATGTTAAGCAGCAGAGTGTCTAGATGCCAAAGGTTAGCAGACTGAGGGACACCAACTCTAGCTTAACAGGTTGTTTCCTTTGTTTTTTATTTGAGTTGCAGATATTCCAGCTAAATTCTAGCTGGAATTGGCAAATTCCCTGCTTTGGATGAGAAGTGCATGGGCCAAGCCATGAGAATGATTTAAGCTGTCTACAAATGACTGTTTCACACTTGTCAGCGATCTGGTCCCAGGATAGACTGGACTGAGTGTGTGTATATTAGGTGGAAAAACCATACAAAACACAACTGGCTCCCAAAGTGTCTCTGCTGCTGTTCTCATGGACTGCCAAAGCTTCTTGCTGCCACTATTGATGTACATGGGCTTGTCATTTGAACTGCAACATTTTAAAAGCTGAATTTACACAGCACTTTGCTGTGATGAGGAGAGTTCCAAAGGTCCCCTCAGTCCAAAGGGGATTTGCAGAGCTCTTGAAATACCTTGTTTTATTAGAGAGATACTAGATACTGCTCCCAGTAAACTCAGGGAAGTACCATAATCAGCTCTTTAGGAAAGTTCATGGACTAAGAAGGAAAGGAGATGGGCACAGAAGGAACATGCTCTTGTTTATGTTGTAGTAACAAACTGCCAGTAGTTCCTTTTACAACTTGCCACGGCATCACAGACCAGCAGCCCTGCAGGGTCTGGTTAGTGACAGCTGTGGCTGTGTAATGACCTACCAGGGCATGAATGAGGGGCTGCACTTAGCTCTTCACCTCAGTTTTGGAAGGAGGAAAGGTGTTAAATCCAAGGACCTCTCCCACCTCTGCCCTTTAAAGGTGGCAGTACCCCCAGAGAAAAAAAATCCTACATAGCAGAGGTAGGAACCTGCCTCAAAATGCTGCTTCAGCTGAAATATGTGGATTTGCTGTGGGTGTTTAGTAATTTTCACAAAATCACAGAATGACAGAAAAGGACAGTATCTTACTCTTCCACATACCCTCATCCAGACTGAATAATTTTCCTGTAACAGCCCAAAAGCTTGATTCTGCATTGCGTCTGCCTTTCAAAATGAACAGCTTGTGTCAATAGTAGTGCCCTTTACTTGCCTAAAGCATTGAGCATCTTTCACCTCTGCACACAGTTGTCATGACAAATCATTCCTATTACAAGCTTCTCATCTCCTGATTTGCATTCTTCTGCACTTTATTAAGTGTTCAGACTACTCCTGCACACGGGAGTGGTTTCAAGTGGCGGTGCTGGAAGGATCCATCTGAACAGGGCCTGTTCCTGAACAGTGGCCCCAACCTGAAAGGCTCCTGGCATATTCCTGAAGAGGGATCACCAAGTGTGACACGTGCTGCTGTGACCCAGCCTGGGCTCCTTGTACCCCTTTCAGTGGAGCATCCCTGGTGGGGGAGTGTTACCCTGTCACTTGTGATTACTCTGGGGATGGGAAACATCTACCATTTGGAACCAGACGATGCCATCAAACGTGTACATGGATGCCGTGGCCTAAATCAATCTCCAGGGACAAAATTCAGGGATAAAGTGAAGGAAGGCATAAGTTGCATAATGAAAAACGTCCTCCAATGTGACCTTCCCTAAGAAGGGACCAAGAATGAGTGTCCATTTCCCTAGCTCTGACTTCCCTATAAACCTGACTCCAGGTTTAAGGGAGAGATAAAACCCAAACGCACCTGTGCTGGGCATTTATGCCTTACACCACCTCCCACACCCTCCCTGAATGTCAGGTAGCTCAGCGTGCTACAGCTGCAAAACCATCTTCATCTGCTATTTCTAGGACAAACCCTTGTTCAGCATTCTTATCACTTTTCTGTCCCTGATTTGATTTTCTCCTTGCCCCCAAATTCAATTTTCCAGCAAATTATCCCAGCTGCTCGCAAGCGTCCCCCGAGCGCCGGCAGCGGGGTGCGCTCCTTTGTGGCACACGGCGCTCAGCGAAGAGCGATGGGCACACGGCCGCCCTCTCTGCGAGGGAGCTGCCACGCCGGGCCCGGCGGCGACCAACCAGGGGCTGCCCGAGGGCGGCAGCTCCGGGACTCCTTCGGCCCCGGCGAGTGCGAGCCCCGCTGGGCAGCGCCGCGCCTGAGAGAGCCTCGGGGCCGGGCGGGGCCGCGCAAAATGGCGGCGGCCGCTCCGCTCCGCCCCGGCTTTGTACCCGCGCTGCGGCCCCGCGCGCCGCCGCCCGGCAACAGCGACACCCAGCGGCGCCTCAGCTCCGCCGCCGCCCGCTCCCGTGCGTCACACCGCGCGCGCTCCCCGTGCCGCGCGTGACGTCACAGCTCCACCGCCCGCTCCCGCTGCGTCACACCGCGCGCGCTCCGTGTGCCGCTCGTGACGTCACGGTCAGGCCCCGGCCCCGGGAGCAGGCGGCTCGCCGCAGCCATCCCTGAGAGCCGGGGGCGCCGCGGCTGGCACACGGGAGCAGCGGATCCGTCACCCGGCACGGGAGAAGGGCTCATGCCCTGCCGGGGCCCGCAATCACCGGGGCACTGAGCGGTTTGGGTTGGAAGGGAGCTTTAAAGCCCCTCTAGTCCGACTCCCGTGCGCTTTCCACTAGACCAGCGTGACCACTCTGAATGTTTCCAGGGGTGGGACGTTCACCACCTCTCCGGCCAACCTGTTCCAGTGTTTTACCACCCTCATCATAAAAACTTCCTTATATCTAATCTTAATCAACCCTCCTTTAGAACCATTATCCTTTGTTCCATTACAACAGGCCCTGCTGAAAAATTCGGCCCCATCACACTCTGCTGTTCTGAAGTGCAGTAGGTGCTGGGCCATGACAATGCAACAAGCATGTGATTCCCTTCTGTGCTTTTTAAAGTTCTGTTCCTTCTGCTAACAATTTCGGAGTTGTGGTACAGGTTGTGAAAGCCTGTGATATGAGGGCTATTTTCCTTCATCTGTTTAGGTATTTGCATATTTTGCCCAACAAAAATATGTTTACAGTTGCCTATTTCTAACACTGCACATTTCAGGTTTGCATTAAATGTGTGCCTGACCCTATTTGTGTAATATATAATAAAGACCAGTGCTGTAATAAAAGTCAACCTAATGGATCAGGTCAGGGATAATAACCAGTGAAGGCTGATGAGTCTGCAGAGGGTATTAAGAGGATGTATGGAAGAAAATTAAGGGATCACTTATGTAGCAATTACTGTAAAAAATACACATCTGCAATTTCCAGGAAGCTCAGAATCCCCATGAAGTTCACTACCAGCTTCACTCATTCCAGGATGAGATGGATTTGACAGCACTGAGTTTGACTGAGGAGTTTGCTTTGCTGTCTCAGCCTCCATTTTTACGAGTCCCCAGTGTCTAATAACCAGATAGTCTGGGTTTCTGTTTTCTATTGGAAAAAGTGTCCTCAGGTGACAGCTCCATGCCTGCTCTGAAACTCAGTTGTTCTAAATATAGATCAAGCTCTGATTCTGTGTGCTTTTCAATAAGCTCTTTATTTGCAACTTTTCCTAGTGAAGTATTAGAGTGGGAACTTTTTTGTCATCAGCTGCAATATTGTCTACTGTTATGCCAGAGAGTTCACTTGGATTTTTAGTTTTTATCTTCCCATGCATGTCCTGCCAATGGTTCCCTACCCATTTTCCTGGGCTGGCACCTCCCTTACTGTCTGCTGCCCATTTCAGAGCAATCAATCCTGTAAAATTGCCTTTGGATGAAGTCTTCTCTTTTTCTTCATGACAAATTATAATTTAAAAAATTTAAATAATTCTTGTACTGTTCCACTGAGATTTTTGTTCCAACTCAGAATCTTGAAGTCTTACCCGTGACTCGACCCAAGTAGTCCTCTGTACTAAATTGTCACAAGCTTTTGCAACAAACTTTTGTCATTCCTCTCAGAAGTATGCACAGTCCAAAGGGAAGCAGTTTGCCCTCTCAGCCCGTGCCAGGTCCTGTGTTACAGAGGCAGGTCTCCAGCATATGTTTGGTTTCTGCAGCACCCAGCTCCCTCCAACCAGCACCCTGAGCTGAGGGGCTAAGGTAGACCCACAGCAGGGCAGTAATGAATGAGGTTCCACAACTACAGCACAGGGATGCAGGATAGGGATTAATGGAGGGGAGTGATGGAGGCCATCGCTTCACATGGTGAATCCATGACTGATTTTTGTAACACTTTCTTCTTATAATATCCTTGTGAAAAACTGTAGCCTGTATCTTGGTCACTCGGTGCAGTGTGCAGTCTTCACTGTCTGTGTAACCACATCGTTAGCCATCTTCACCTAGAGTAAAAGGAAAGCTGTTAAGAGTATAGGAAACCAAACTCAGAAAGAAAGCCAGCTTGTCTTCCTTTTACTTGCAGGGAGAATTCTCTCTATTTCAGTAAATTTGCATGTGTGGGGAGATGCTCACTGCTCCAGTGCTTCAGGCTGAACACTTTTCTTAATTCTCTTTTACTCGTGTACCCATGGCTGTTTAAGCCCAATTAACAATGCTCTTTACACCCCTTGGTTTCATGGGGAAAAGGTCCCCACCTCTGTTGGAAGGTCTGAGGTGGGTTGCTGCAGGCCTGCTCCATTCAGTGCCAGGTGCCCCCTGCAGTGGTGGGGAATTACTGGGATTGCAGGCTCGGGGGAGCTCACTCTGCCCTCCCCCTGTACCCCTCAGTGCTCATCACCCCTCTGCACAGCTCCTGCACCTCCTCCTCAGCCCAGAGCCTGCTCCAGCCTTGCTGCCAACGCTGAGAGTGAGGGATTACAATGTCTACTTTTGGTAACTGGTGCTAGCTTCCTTAAAACTATTTTAGTACTATGGGACTTGAGCTAGATGCTACTGCAACTTAATAATAATAGAAACCAGTGATACGTGCGAGTGTTTGAATTATAGGAATTATTTCAGAACAGTAGGACAGAAATGGCCCTTTTCTCAGCCCCTCCAGCTTATTGAAACTGGTTGTCTTTTCTGGCTTTTCTTAGTACACCATAACTATTTACATATAATTTATTATAAGCACATGTTGAGTAATAGACCATCAAGCTTTTGGAGCTTCTATTTTCAGTTACATTGTACTGCTGCTGAATAAGAAATGCAACTGCTGAAATTTCTTTTCAATGGTATGTTGATTAAAAGCTGCTTGAGTTTAAAATTTCCAACCATCTAAAATGAAAACCCTTCATGTCCTTCATGTCCCTGGCCAGCCAGAGTGTTTATTTCCTACAGTATATTAATAATGGATTTTGCTGTTTATATGTATCCATCATCAAACTAGGTTAAATTCTGAATTGACAGTGTGAATTGTCTTGCAGTGAAGCTAACTAGCTGGAACTAATTTTGAAATGGGTATAGAGCATAATTATGGTAACCTAGTGTACAGGGACTGATCTACCTGAATCAGTCATATCTGATGAAGAAAATCATGAATAAAAATTACATTGAAAACATAGGTGCCTGCTTATAAAATAAAATTTTAAAGATATTTAAATTCCTTTACTTGGCAGAAAACAAGTGTCAAAGTTGAATATATTTCACACTAAGTTCTTCAGTGAATGCTTTAAGCATAACCATTGGCAACAGTTTATGGACAATTTTGCTTCTGGAGAGGGGGGGAAAAGTCCATGGAAAAAGTGAAAACATTCAAACAAACTTCATGGTTTTAAAAGTGACTCGGCCTTTAAATATTTTAGGTTTCCAGTACCAGGGAAATATGTAGCAGGAAAAAAGGAAAGCAGCAATGTTGATTTCCGTAATGGGGAAGTTTTTGGTAGAAAGGAGGTTGCCAACTGAAGGATTCAGCAAGGATGAACTTAGCAGTGAAGCATTGGAAGGAAATAGGTGAAAGACATGGAAAGAGGTATGAAGGGGAAGATAATTTAAGGGGATTAAATGCAGAGAGATTTGCCAGTCGTGCTGGAGTTTGAGGATATCTGAACTAGAAAGGGACTGGGGGAAGGGATGAAGCCTTTGAACGCAGAGAAATTTATGGACCTCTGAAAGGAGAGATAAAGATAAGGCCTTTCAGAGATGGCTGAAGATGAAAGATACACAATTAATCTAACTTTGGGAGATATATCTAGCTAAGGGAACTGCAAGATTTAAAACTTCTGTTGCTGCTGCATGACACGTGTTATGGCGTTGTGTCTCCCTGGGAAACACTCTGTGGCTGGATGAAGAAGGATTCCAATTACCTTCCAGCTCCATGCCTTGCCAGGTTCATACTGTTTTTCCAGTGTTATTGGCCAACCATGAGCTTTCTGACAAACCAGAGTAGTCAGGCTTTGCTATACTGCTGTTTTTTCACCTTAAAAAAAAAAAAAAAAAGAAAGAATCACTTGCATCTAATATTTATCTTGAATGTAGCTTATCAAGAACCCAGTCACTGAAAGGCTCTGTAGGTGTCCGACTGCTGGTTTGTTATTTGCCTGCAGTGGTAAGACAGGTGCTGAGACTTTCACTGGCCCTCAAGTAACAAAAGACTTCTCTAACAGCAGCTTTTGTTTGTTTTAGTTTAATGAATGCCTGGGAAGAAACACAAATGAGAATGTAACATCTTTACAAATATTCCCAAATCATCTCGGGGAAGAGGGAATTGTGGACTGGATCCAGCTCGACTAAGCTGGAATGGATCAGAGGTGTCGGACTTCAAACTTTTGCAGTTGTGGTTATATACATTTCTTAAGGAATTCTTCAAGTCTGTGTTTAAAAGCCACAAGTAAAAGCCTCATTCCTCTCCTACCGAGCAAGTTATTCCTCAGATTATGATAATTCATGATCAGTAAGCATTTCTTGATACTCAGTATATGTTTTTGCTTCTCAGTTGCTCTCTGGACTCTGATATTCCTTGAGAATCCTGCTGAAAAATGCCATTCCTTCACCGGTGGTCTTCTTCAAATATCAGTAGGCTGTTATCATGTCCCCCATTAATCATTTCTTAGCCAAGCAATTTATATTTTTAACTCTTCTAATGTCTCCTCATAAATCAATCCTCTTAGTCTTTGGATCATGTTTGGTGCTCTTCTCTGAACTCTCAAATTTGTCAATATCCAGAAATAATATTCCAGATGGAGCTGTACCAGCAGCATGCAGAAAGTGGTATTTGTTCCTTTCTCAGTGATGTGACACTAGTAACCCTGTCCAATATTGTACTGGCCTTTTCACGCCATAGCACGTTACCAATGCATGTCATTCAGTGTGAGCTATCTCCCTACATCCCTTTCATCATTATTGCATCTGAGATTTTGCCTTCCTGTTATTCTTTCTCAGATGCTTTCCCAGGCTGCATTATTTTCCAAGTTGAGTCTCCTTTAGTTATTTTGTTTCCATGGTTCTATCTTCTCTAGGAAATTCTCTGTTATTTTCTTTGTACACTGTCTTTCTGTTTTTCACACTCAATCTGTGAGTTTCATCAAAGTGCTGTGGACTCTCTTTTCCAGATCATTAATAAAGAAGTCCAACAGATTGTTCTTAGCAGTCATCCACATGGCAGCCAGGAGACAGTTCCCACCACCTTGCTACATTGCTGTTTATTTCCTGTAATTTCATTACCTCAGCAACTTGAAAGCCACATGGAAATGGCTGAGCCAATGTGAATTACTTTTTCAGCTAAGATCCTGAGAGATACAACATCGTGCCCCTATTAAAGCTCATCTACACTTGGATAGTCCCCTGTCCGTGCCCTGCACCCAAGGCTCACTGAAGACAGAGTGACCATTAGGAACAAAAACTGGGTTTACGAGAGTCTGTCTGCAGTACCCTTGCTGTTGGTTAAGGTGGTAATGTTAGTATTTCCCTGTGCTTTAATTTTTCAGTTATTTGGTGTGTGCAGAGTAAGCATAAAGGAGTTTAGCTAATTCTTTTAAGTCCTGTAGAATGCATACTGCCTAGGTTTTTTTTTTATTTGTTCGCATTTCTCTGATGTGTTTCCCTATATGTCTTTCATTAGTTGTTGCCATTTCTTTCACAGGATCCTCATCCCACTCTCCCTCAGTGCTCCCAGCATTTCTTCCTTTTTTTTTCCCACTGAGGAAATACTTGAAGAGGAACTTAATGTCAGAGCCATTTCGGAATCTTTCATTTACTCATGTGTGAAAGGATCTGTTCTCACTAGCATTTCTTTTCTTCAAAGAATGCTTATTATAGCCTTTGAAAGAAACAAGGTCAGTCTCCTTGAACTCTTTGCATGACATGAAATTTTTGCAATGTATTTTTTTCGATTGGTTTGGGAGGGCTGAATGCTTTGGGGAGGGGTGCCTTTTGGGTTCGGGATTGGGTTTTAAGGTGTGTTTATATTTGACCTGCAATTCTTAATTGATCAAATAGTCAGAAGATAATAATTTGTCTTTTTATTTAGCTCCACTATTTCTGTGAGGAAAATGAAATCCTTGTTGTGAACAAACTTTTGCTCCATAACTTGGTAGCAGTTTCATTTTTATGAAGCACTGGTGAACTTATACTGTTTGAAATTAGCTTAACTGACCTGGACTTTTTATGCTAAACCCTGAAAGTGGATTAGAGTATATCTAGTTTTTCTTCATTTCATCATTTCCATGTATAATTACAGTTAGTGATCTCCAGAATAAGATGAAATTGAATGATTTTGCACTCTTTAAATTACACAACTAAAAAAAATCATTAGAAACATAGCCTTGGATGACAGTAACTTCTTCAAATAATTGATGAGAGAAGGAGTAGAACATGATAGCTATCAGAAACAAGTCTTGGCTTTCAGCAGAAAAAGGAAGTAAGAAACACAGTAAAAGACAAATTTATATCTCATATTGCCCCTGTGACACTTCTTTCAGGTTGAAAGATTTTGGTAAGTGATAAGTAATCAGCATAAATGTCTTAAGGAGCAGACAGGTATTACTATCTCTCCTATTAAAGGTGGGAAAGCAAAGGGATGGCAGTGAGGCAAATAGACCACGTGGCACGAACAAGACCTATAGTGAGGTAAAGATAAAATCTCTTTCTTATTCTGTTTACTCAACATTCTTTGCTGCTTAGTGTGGTATATTTAAAAAAATAACAAACAAAACCACTAGGAAATAATGTTGCAGGAGATTCTCCTGTTGTCAGGAGAAAGGCATTAGACTGATCTAATAATTCAGATTTCTAATACTTAACATTCTGAGTTATAGTCCTTAATAGAGCAACTTTTTTGAGATGCTGTCTGGTTCTATCAACATCTAAGTTTAGGTTATTAGGATAATGTTTTAGTGACTTATTTGATGACAGGTAGGGCTCACTCTTTCAGAAGTTCCTTGGAATACGCTACAATGATTTTCTGTAGTCCTCTCGGATATGGTAGCGGTGCACTGTAGCCAGGTTAATTGACAGAATCATTGTTTCAGCCCACTGCATGTTGTCCTTTTTCCACACTGCTGGATGCAGCTCAAGTTCAATATGGTCTATGCACAGTCTGCTCTTGAATTCAATGTGCTATGAATCCACTGTGCTTAGGCAGAAAGGACTCAGAGCAGCGTGTTTTTCTGCATGTGTCATCTGATGTTCTGCTACAGCCTTGTGCCTTAAACGTGAATCTTATCAAAGAAATTAATAAAAATTGTGAAAAGCACCACACTTAGCAGGTCAGGTCTCCGGCTTTCATTTGATTCCTTTTAAACAGAGGAATGTCTAATTTTATATGGAATGCAGTAAATATCAATTTTGAATTAGAAATACAATTAAAAAAGTATTCTTGGCTTACTCAGAGATAGAAGGAAAGAGATGTCAATTAATAGTAGTTAAGAGCCTACATGTAATGAATGGCTAATTTCAGTCATGTTAGAAAATAGGTGACTTCCTTATAAAACTTTATCATAGTTGGCACTCTTTCTCTTATTGAAAAGAAACAAAAGAATGGTCTGGCATGAAGCCTGTGCTACATTTTACCTTTAATGGAGATCTCTTCAGATCTAAGTTTGAGGCAGACTCATGAGTTATATTGCAGCAAACTTCCATTTTTATTGCTTGTTATGAATGTGAGTTTTATGGAAAACAGGACTCTCAACCTAACAGCTTTTTGTTCTTATAAAAATTTCAAAGGTTTCTTTTTTTTTAACCTAGGACTAGCAGAGTATTATTTTCTCATATTGTGCAAGCTTAAGAAATGAAAGCACCTGAAGAACAGCCTGCATTTAGGTGACTAACAGCAAATGTGTGTGGTCTGAAGATGGAGCAGGCAACATTTAGGCGTTGGCTGTTTTGCTGGCTGCCTTCATTCAGAATAGGTGTTGTGGGGGGCTCCTCCGCCTTTCCCCTGCACAGCTGCTCAGGAGATGCCATCGGTGTGTATGCAGCCATAAAGGTCTAATGCCTCCCAGTTGTGGACTGCTTGAACCTCATGGTTGGTGCCAGCAGCAGTATTTCAGCCTCCTCTCTGCTGGGTCAGGGTTGGTGGTGGCTGTGGGCACTGGGAGCAGCTGTGGGCAGAGCAAGGGGTCCTGCCTGGCCCCAGCCCAGCAGCACAGCTCTCATGGAGGTGCGCCAAGTTGGTTTTGTATGTCTGCAGTGGCTCTTCTCTTCTAGTCTTCATACAGTTGCATATGAGTTATTTGAATTTATTGTTGGAAGAACCCCTCTGTTACTTGAAACATGTTCTTCGTGCTTTCTGATGTTTTTTCATTACACTGGAAAGGAATGTGGTTATATTAACATTCGATTATCTCTGGTGGTTTGCCTCTGCCGTTGCATTTCTGTAGCCAGTTTTCCTTTTTTGGGCTGAAACGCTTTTCCCCTCGTTGTGCGGCCCCTGTCCCTCGCTGTGTGCACAGTAACCCCTGGCAACACCCGGGCCCTCGGCACAAACACGATGGATGGGGCTCCCTGCGCTCGAGCGCACGTCTCCGGCGCCCATCCGGCTGGGGACACCGCTCCGGGGCTGTGTGGCCTGACACGCTCCCTCATCAGCTGCCAGAAGCTCTTGTCCCTGGCTGGGCTTTGTTCCTTAGCAGCAGTGCAGCAAATGAAGGTGCTGTGGACCTCTTTGTGGTTTACAGCGTGTGAGGTTTTCAGACTCGTCCATCATTGGGCTTATTTTGTTTCTGCAGGTTTTGCTGACATCAGTAATGACACAATGAGGTCAGCCCTGAATTCTGCTGCGAATCTGTCCTCTAAGGACTTTGTTTTTCCCCAGTAAACCAGTAAATAAATAAATCTGGTACTCTATAGTGATGTAGCTTCTTGACACACTTCCGCTCAGCAGTGCTGTGTGACTTTCAGAGAAGACCTGGTTGGGTGGCTGGGTTGGCAGAGGAGCAGCAAGGTCAGGTCATCTGTTAAAGGGCATTACAAGGAAAAGGATGGATTTGGGTTGGACCCAGGCATGTCCTGGATCTGCGAGTCCAATTCAGCGAGAAGTGTTATTTTGCTTTTCCCCTTATGCATCCAGAATGCACTGAACAGCCATGCTGGTTTCAAATAATGCTTCTGATAGTGAGGCAAGGAAAAATGTGCTGATCTTCAGGAAAGGTGGGTAGTGATTTTTGCTGTTGTCTATGTCTGTGCAGAGACAACTCAAATTAATGGAAACCCCTGGGAGTGTCTGAACACAAAAGTTGACCCACTGAGTATTTTGCCATCTGCTTTCTTTTGGAAGAAATATTCCAGAGAAAGTTGGGAAAAAGTCATGAGTGTTTTAGAGCTAGCATTGTGATATTATTTCCTGAAGATTTATTGCCTTTTGATGGCAGTCTTTCAGCAGAAACTCATGAGTAGTTATGTTGTGATGGAATTAGGAACTTCTGTGGCTTGTCTTTAATTTACAAATCAGCAAGAGTATATCTCTCTGAGGTGACATGTGATCTTCAGTAATTTACATTATATGACATGGCAACTTTCTCCTGTGTGCAAATTGCCCTCCAGGAACATGACAAAATGGCAGTCAGTCACATTTAAATGTTGGCTTATAACACAAAATTTAGAGCCAACTCAAAAGTTTTTTGGATTTGTGAGCGGTCCCATTAGAAAAGAAGAGATCCAAAAACTGAATTTGAATCAAACTGGACTGTTGTCTGTAGTTTCAATTTGTTTGCTCATCTCGTCTTTCAATACAACTCACATTTTAAAAGGCTTTTTTGTGTTTGGTATTTATTTGTTTAGAAACACCCTTTTGCATATTTAAATCCTTCCATATGTCTGTGCACATTTAATTTTTGTTACATTTTTTGTCTTATTTTATTTTCCTTCCGGATCTGAACAATATGTTAAATATGCATATTTGTGCAGTTTCTTTCTATCCTTATTGCCTAATTAGGAGAGTATTTTCCTATTTGTGCCTGGTAATAGAAGATTTCTAAAACATTTCCATAGATCTAGACCTACTGTTAGATTCTGTTTTGGAAGGAGTTATTCTCCTGATGAAAATACAACCATTTCATCAATTTAATATTCAGTCTAACTCCCTGAATCCAATGTTTATGGCAAAGGATCAAGTCAATAAGGCTTTATGACTTTGTCACAGTAGAGTCCTTTCCTCATTCAAGGAATAAATCCCAGGCCACACAGAAACCCATTATGCTTTCTTGATATGTAAACCATTCCAGAATAAAATTTAATAACAGTAATGAAACTAAATCAACGTGACAAATTTCAAATAATGCAGTGGAACATTTTTTTTATCCTCCAGCTGTTAAGACTAACTGAAATGGCAGAACCATAATGTGCAGAGTCCTGCAGAAAGACGCTATGGATTTTGCTGCTGCTTCTGCAACAAGAAACAACCTTTATCAAGAAAACATCTGCTGAGTTCCCGTTCCAGTCACTGGCAGCTGAAACCAGTGCCGAGTAAATTATTCTTCCCATTCCATCAGCTCTGTTCCTTATTCCTCTGACACAGCATGCAGTGCACCACCAGTAATAGAATATTTGTCGTGCATATATGCTTGCTCTTATAAATAAAGAGGTAAACAACAACAGGCAAAAGTCCGCGTCCGTAGGGTTTCTGTTTCCTACTCCTTGTGTATGTTTAAAAGAAGGTAAAAACTAGATTTAGGGAGCGTCAATCTCCTTTTAATTATGAAGATAATCTGCCTCTGATTCTATGGCAAGAAAGATAATCTCAAAAATAAAGAAACAAATATTTTTGAGCACATTTTTGATTGATTCAAATCAGTACCTAGTTTGGACCTGGTCTAGTTTTTGGTAAGTCCCTTCTTGTCTATTGTTGTTGGCAATTTTCTGAGAGCTGTAGATCTCCATCAGTGTATGCTGCTGGAGAGTGAGCTAACAAAGGCTGTGTTAACTAACAAATCATGCTCCCAGAGCTGTGGAGGTTGCTGACATGATGGATGGTGCTGCAATGTCAGGTAGAGCCCTGCTTAGCCCCCCTTCAGGGGCTCCCGAGACTTCGAGAGGCTTTGAGTGTTGGTTCCATGTCCGGACTTCCTATAAAGTCAAGTCAATCCCAGTATGAAAGGCCCAAGAAGAAGAGCCAGTTAAAGCACAGCCTTCCTTTGTGTGGTCAGATGGCTGCTTCACATCAGACCTAGCTGCTGTTGCAGAGGGCTGGTACACGTGGCTGGGTTTGCTCTACCTGTGTGAGTGTGGAGAAACCAGATCCTCAAAATAAAGCAGTCATGGTATAGGTAATGGTGTAGTAAGAAAATAAATAAATACATAAGGGGTTGTGGTGGGTACTTCATCCACATGTCCACCCCATGCCCATCATTCTGGCAGCTCTAGGTCCTCTGGAGAGGAACTGGAGGAGGCAAGAGCCACCTGGGGCTGGATAGCTTAGGCACACGATGCTGGTGGATCTGCAGCTGTAGGAAGAGGACACATGGCTTACGTGCTCTTAGAAGGGTGACAAAAGTTTGTTCCTTCCTTGAGGGGAAGTGGGGAAGGTGGACCTGCCTCAGGGAGGGTTGTGCATGTGGACCAGACTGTTCCCCTTGTGCATTTACCCTTCCTGTTTACACATTACTCCCATTGGCACGACAGTTAAAAACAACTCAGATCCTGCTAGTGTTTTTAATATATATGTCCTGCAACTGTAAAGGGATATTCCCTGCTTATATGATTCAGTATTTTTTAATTACTTGATGTACTTTCGCCTCTGTGGAGCCTTCAGCTTGTTGTGCTTGCAGAGCTATTTATATTCTGTCTTGCCTTGGGACTACTTTCGGAACAGTTGGTATTCAACCTTTCTGAAGAAAAGTCTTTAAGCTCTGGAAGCAGGCAATAAAAACCTAGAAGGCACACTACACAACAAATAATACTAGTTGCACCAAGTCCTATTAATTATTTTAAAATATCCTTCAGCTCAATTACAGAGGAAACTATTGGCCTCTTGGCTTAGAATAGAAGCAGAGGAGATGCATGATGGGCTGTTGTAACCCTTCCCCTGTACTCTGATGGGAATGGAGAACAGACTTGTGTTCACTGCCCTCTCTGTGTACATAAGGTCAATGTATCAGAAAATAGCCAGTTGGGCTGCTAGTTTCAAGAGTTTTAATGCTCTGATTATGAATTTTATTTAATTGTTAATTTTCCTTTTAAGATTTACATTAATCTCCTTATTGCATTATACACACAACACAATTAAAAAAAAAATATATATAAAGGATGAATGAAAATACTCATGGACTGTCTACCCAGTTCACAGAAATGTTAAGCAATGGACCCAAATGTGACAGGATGGGAATCTGCTCTCTCTGGGATTTCACAAGGGGATAGGGAGTCACGTGTAGTCACAATGGTATGTTTTCTCATAAAACCAGTGAGTCATTGCAAACAAAATCATTTCAAGGAAGGGTCATAGTTTCAAAATTATTTGATTTAGAAAGTAGTGGGAAAATTTTTTAATTTTTGAAGGACTTGTGTCAACGTTTTCTTAATCAAAAACAAAAATTGTTTTAAGTGGCATTTTCCTTTGAAACTCAGGCTAACTCAATACAAGCTTAAATGTCCAAAAGGGAAATATTAGTATTTTGAAATTAGTAAGGACACATTTGATTCCCTGTCACATTTTATATTCAATTTTGTGAATTTTGATATCTCATTTTTTTAACACAAGGAAACCTTTCTTGACTTGTTCATGATTGTACAGAATCTGAGAGAAATTAGTTTGGAGTAAACATTCAAAATGTTATTAAGCTGACTGTGCTTTGGGTGAGGTCTCCTATGACTGACCACAAGGTAATAGACATTTGTTATTCACATTGTCTGCCTCTTTCCTGGTTTGTCTCTGAGACAGCCCATGTATCATGCATACATGTTACCCATCCCTCAATGACATTTTGGAGAAAATGAATTCCCAGTGTATCCTTTTGGAGAGTTCTGAATATCCTGGACTTGTTACATCATCTCTTGGTTAGCAGAAGCTGAGAAGATGCTGTCCAGCTCTCTTGTTTTCACTGGATAAGCATCTATTCTGGGAGATGAAACAGGCAGGTGTAATGTATATTGAGTAGTAGGCAGTCTAAGAAAAGGTTAGGTTTAACTCTCTTGAAACACATATAAATCTTAAAAAATACGTTTAAAGTGAGAAAAAAAATTGCACCTGTTATGTGCCAGTGTTCTCACAGTCTAACCTGGCAATTTTTAGTATTCTACTTCTCTGCTTGCTTGTAACTGGTATTCAATCAAACTTTCATTGCAGTGCCAGTATAATGCAAAATAAGCTGTGTGCAGGTACAGTGACCTGACTGGTAACTGGTGTTCTGGCTGAGTGTAACACGCTCTCGTGAGCTGGGCAATATCAAATTTCACTGTACATTTTGCAATCCTTTTTATAGCCCATCACTTTGGCTTTGCTAATCTTATTTCAATTTCCATGCCGTAAATCCACAGGAAGGTGGGGCTGTGTTTTCAGGAGGTTGTCAGGGAGCTTTCCCATGCCACAGGAACCACCAAACCTCTGACCCAGTCACAGCATACTTGTGGTGGGGCTGTGTGTGACTGTGGTTTGTGACCAGGACAAAACTCGCCCTAAGTCCCACAGACAGCTTAAACTGCAGGGCAATAAATTCCATTTTAGACAAGCCTCATTTAAATTTTGATTTCCAAAGATGCAGGACGACCAAAGTGTGTCGAGTGCAGGAGGGCATGACATCTCTGCCTGACAGTCCCTCACAAGAAGGACCATGCCCAGGAGTGAATGTACTCAAGCACTCCTCTAGCTATGAACCAAGAGGCCAGTAAAGCCAGGCATTGATTCCTGCACTCATCCAGCCCTGTTCTATAGAATGTCTAGGTTTGACTTTAACTTACTGACTAGCAAGAGGTGTTTTATAATTTGCAGTTAAAGTTGTGCCAGCTAGAACTTTCATTTATTTGTCTTTTATGTAATGGTGAGGCCATGTGAATAATAAAGGTTAAGAAAATCCTCATCATAGGAATTATTTGTATAGCTCGTTCTATTAATTTCCCCAACAAATATAAAGTAAGAATCACCCTCTTGAGACAGCTATGACTAAGAGGACTGATTTGTTGCACTATCTGAGCTGCTTTGCAGGTATCATAGCAAACCAGAATAATTTAGCAGGCCTTTTTTCACTGACCTTCTCTAGAGAAAATCAGGATTTCTGACTACACAGTCTCATGTTTCAAAAATCCAGACTAATAGATTTTAAAATCCCCAAATCTTGTTATTTTTTGTTATAATATTCATTAAAGAATCGCTTGAGGTTTTTTTGATAATTATACTATTATTAATCTTCGAACTTCTGTGTGACTTTATTGTTCTCTAATCAACTGAGCTTGTAATTCTAAATGCTATGTTTGTGGTTGGCCAGGCATGACACGTTGTACCACACTAACTTGATGTTTTTTTTCATTCTGTTATTAATGGTCTAGTGATTTTTTTTTAATAGCAAGAATCCTACAACATCTTGTAGTTGACTCTTAAAGTACAGAGGAGAATTAGTATGTGGTGGTGAAGTTCCAGCCTCTTGCAAAAACAGGAGTATGAAGTAATAAAGGAAAACTAATGTTCCTTACTGACAGTCTTCTAAAACAAGGAGTTAAATAATTGTTAAAAACATGAAGGAAAGTGAATAAATTTGTGGTTGGTATTTAAGTACGCTTGCCTAAGGAATGACTATGTGCAGTTTAATGTAATTGCATTAATTATAACGAATGTTTTTATTATTGCCATGATGACAGTACACGTTCTGAAGCGGGCCGAAGTTCTCAAGAACTTTCTTTTGTGATTTTCACTTTAGAGAACTCTGGTGCTAGCGTAGCGTAGTCAAATTTGCAGCAGTGACAATGCAGCTGGACATTTTCAGCATCAGTGGAAATGCCTGTCTCTCTGATCACCTGTTTTTAGGTGCTCATGACATTGCAGGGTTCTGCAGTCGCACAGAACCCCCTAGAGGCTGCTGAACAAATTATCACCGGTGGTGGTGGGTGCTTAAAAAATCAGTTGCTTCCAATTGTCGTAAGAATTTAACATCCTGTTTTTGTCTTTCTACAGCCTCGGTTCTCTCAGTAGTTCCAAAGCTGCATTCCTGCATGTTTTTAACAGGATGCAACTGCCATTTCCTTATTTTGTATGGCTATTTTTATTAGATTACAATTACTTTACGTTATGATTGATTGAAGGCTAAAACTCAGCTATTCATTTGATGTTTGCATCATCAAAAATATTTCTTTGAAGTTAGAATTCTTCTAAAAACAATATTTCCCCTCGATTTTGAACACAGTTTGCTAAATTAATGAACAGCCGTTGTAGCAGAGAAGAGTGCTGTGTTCTGGTTATGCACAATCTGTATTGCTTCGCATGAATTGAGCTCATGTTAGAAAGGGATGAAATCACTTGAAATTGTGTAAAAAAATTTGCTTTGTTAAAAAGACATGCTTGCTTTAAAGGCTACATAATGCATTGTATGCACACCTCATTTATTACTCCATGCTTTTCTGCTGCTGTAAAACTGCTGTCAAAACAGATCATGCTGGCAAAAATTTTCTCAATTTCTTGGTAAAGCTAAATGAAATCAAATATAAAGTTTGTGATACATTAAATCACAAATATAAATATATTCTTTACAGCCAGCTGTTATGTCTAAATGTGCACATTTTAAAATGGAAACATTTATCCAACATGCTGATTAGCAATTTCAGTTCTGAAAAGCCTGATTACATTTAAGATGCAAAAGATTAAAATGACTAAACAGATAATGTTAATAGTTCATCTTCCTTGATGGGTTTATATGTTTAAAATCACAAAAGTTACACCAGAACTTCTCGCATAGTAAACTCACCAGAAATAGTGTGGTTGTAATGTCTCTCACTGCAAGTTGTAATCTCTTATGGCCACTGTTTGAAGGAAAGCTTCTGGCTGAGAGGGCCTGTCTGTGTTTCTTTTATGATATTTACACACACACATCCACATCTAATTTAAGCTGCAAAACGACATAATAAATGGTTGTACTAAAAATGCCTGAAAAGAATAATGAACAGTTATCTTAATTACTCTTAGAACTCCAACTCCTGTAGAAGTTCGTATTTGCTGTTAATAATTCATTTTTCAACTATTCTTCTGCTCTGTGAATACAATTAATTAAAAGAAAAAACAAAGTCTGGGTTTACATTTCCTCTAATCCAATCCTGGTTACGGCTTAATTCTCCCGTTTTTGTTATCTATTTCTTATAAATTTGAACATGCAAATACAGAGGTAAAAATATTGCCAGCCTTTTTTTATATGTTGACAATCCGTGGTTCAAAAGTTCATGCAATACCATATGTCCTAAGAATATTTATCTAAATCTAAAATAATATGGAACTGTCAAATAGGATCCTATATGGTAACAAATGATGGAATGCAGGGGAACTCTTAGATTTAGCCTTTTTTTTTTTTTTTGTCCTACAAGCTAATGCAATAAGACCAATAATAAAAGGTTGTGTAGTAGGCCAAAAGTCTGTGACAGATAAAAAAGAAATGTTGGAAACCGATGAAGCTTTTGCACAATTAGATTTTTTGAGGCAGTGCTGTAAGGATTGTCCAGGGCCTGTTCAGTTCTGATAGATGGTAAAATCATAACTACATCATATTAGCTGTGGAGTTCACTGACAGGTTACTGCAGATTAATATTGCTACCGCTGCTCACTTACCATCAAACTGGTGGAAATATGAATTGAGCTGCTCCTACAACAAACCCTGCATATTAAGAGGTAGGGTGCTTTACTGAACCATCTCCATTCTGTCCTTAGGGAAGAGGATGTGAACAACATTTATCTCCCAGGTATGCAGATATATAGCAACATACTAATTAGTTTTTCCAGGAGACTTTGATGATGCTGACCACTTAGCAGTCATGCACACTTAGTGTTGCTTTGAGGTTTAGTTTATGATTAAAGTGATAGTTGCAAATTATAATGAATGGTATTTTTTGGTGATTGAAATATTTAATCTCAAGCAAAAAGCAATAGCATGTAGTAGATACATACTTGTTGGGGAAGATGAAATAAGAGATATTTTTAGGGCCCAGGCTGAGGGAGATGCTGCACCCCTTCAGTCCTGGCTGAAGAGATGAGGCAGGGGTAAACTGAAGTCATCCCAAAGTGCCTGGTTCTGGTTGTGAGGTAAAGCCCAGGACTCTGCATCCCCAGTTGCCATGGTAGAGGCAATATTCTGTGGGTCTGAAGTCACAAAGAGCCCTCTGGTTTTTGTTTCTTTCTCTGTTGATATTGGGACTTTATTCTGCAGGATCTCCTCTCACCTGGCACCTCTGACACCCTCCAAACACCAACTGATAGTTACTCTCTGCCTCACAGGCCTTGAGAGATGAACTCTTTTTCCTGGGAAAAAATCCCAAATCCAGCCATTTCTTTTGCACACCGTGTAGGTATTTTCTTCCCTTTCCCATTGCCAATGATTGTGACAAGTACTGGTTCTCACCACCTCAGATGTGACAAAAGCATACTGACATCCCCTGGTGGGCATCTCTCACCTGCTCCTATCCCAGCTGCTCTATATAGTTCATAAAAATCTGCCTAAACCCTTCTGTTCCTTTCCTCATGGGCCAACACCATATCAGAATGCCTTTGGCTAGTGAAAAAGTTGCATTTCCATAAAAACCAAAAAAGTTTAAAAAGCCCACTTGGTTCTGCAGCTAGAGGAAAGGTACTGCTGGTGGGGAGTTGCAGAGGAAGCAGGGACCTATTGTTGGAGCTGGCAACCATGGAAAACATTGGGCACCAGTTGCCCAAAGCAGCATTTACTTCTGCCCTCTGCTTTGAGCTTTGAACTTCTCTTCTCCCCTGATCTCCTTACTGAGCTCCTCTGCCTCAGTTTTGCCATCTGCAAAGTGAGGATAATGCTGCCAGGAACATGGCAAGAAGCAATTTGTTAGCACTTTCTGGGATTCAGAACTGGAAATGTGCCCCCAAAGTGCATAGGTTTACAAAAACAGCTCCCCAAGTGTAACATAATAGCGCTTGTGATTTTAAAAATGTAGGCATGAATCTTAAATGCAAATCTCAGCTGAGTTAAATGTATTTTTTTGTCGAGGAGACATTGTGGTTTTTTTATGATAGCTACTCTGTGATTCATGAGTCAACTTGCTATACAAATACCAGAAGGCATAAGTGAATTATAGACATTTCTCAGGAGTGGCACAGCAGTTCTCCATTACCCAATTCAGTTAAAATATCCTATTTATCATACTTTTTTTCTTTTCTTTTTTTTTAATGGATGAATCCTGCAGTTTTTAGTTAAGTGAAAAATCTGTGTGAGGGAACATGCTCTTTGGCTGGAAATAAGTTTGGATAAGAATTGTGGCTTATGTTCTAAAAACAATTTAAGAAAATGATATATAATAGTCTCACTGTAAATTATACTTCTTCAGTGGCATTTAATAGCCTGTCATTCTATCAGTTGCACATTTATTTTATAAGACACCTAGATTCTTGTATCTGTGTGTTTTTGGATATTATTTCCCCTTGACAGAAATAACATTTAAATTAAAGTGTACCAGTCTTTTAGAAAAGTTTTGAATGTGTTTGTCTGAGGGTATAGGACGCTGGCAAATTTGTGATGAGGCAGTGCTCCTTGAGAAATATCTGTCTGTCAGTATGAAACATGCTTTGTGGGTATGCAAAATCTCTCAGTGAAAAAAGCCAGGTTCAGAACAGAATTGCTACTTCAATCCAAAGAGAAGCCAGTGTGAGACCAGGAGCTGCCGTATCTACCTGTCACATGTGGAAGACCCAGGTTCAAGTCCCTCCAGGAATTTGAACCTGGGCATTCTGCATTCAGATGGGTGCCCTGGCAATGGGGCAGGGTTACACCATGTGTTGATGGGTTTTTAAAAAGTCACATGATTTTGATTTTCTTTCCAGGGCAACATGAAGATTCTTTGGGGACTTTGAAATTTTCCACAACAGATAAAGCTGTCTCTTTGAAATCACTTCTCTGCAGTCCATGTTTTCAAAAATTTTTAGGAGACTGGATAAGTAGAGTCTCTTACAAGTTAAATGCATCACAGGGGCAAATTTATCCATGACATAAACTTGTTGACTTCCAAGTTGGTCCTATTACCAGCAGGGTTGAATTTGGCCAGTAGACAGTAATCACGTAATAAAGAGCAACATTTTAGTAAGGAAAGGATCAGATGTTCATGTGGGGACAGGGGGGAGGAGGACATATGGGGCTGAGCTGTGGAGGAGCAAGGGGAAGGCAGAAAGGAAAAGGTCATAGCGTGAAAGGGTGCTGTGAATTCCAAAAGTGTCTAATTAGGTTTCTGGCTGTGGAATTTGCCTTTGCCCCAAGCCAAGAAGCCCAGCTGTTTTACAACAGGGCTTTTGCCTCCTAGCAATGACTGCAGACAATGTGTGACCTAAACTGCAAGTGTATTTATAAGGACAACTTCCTTCACTCTTCTCAACAGATTCTGTAAAATATATTCAAATGTTATTTAGAAGGTTGCATAACTGTTTCAGTTTTTTAATGCACTTTTCTTGCTTTTGTTGGGCATCTAAATACAATTTAGAAAAGTCCTAAAAAGAGGGGAATGACTTTCATTAAAGGCACTCTTCTAAACTTGTAGTCTATTGCATTATTTTTAAAAAGTGTCAGTCTTCAAAATGAAATGTTTGATGGAATATTAAATTTGATGAATCATTGCCAGTTTCCATGTTTGTTAGCTTTTATATACCACATTAAAGCATTCATTAATGTCACACAACACTGCTTTGATTGAGTCCTAAAAGGTTAATGACTTGTTACAGGCTGGTATTCTGAGCTTTACTGTTTGCAGGCGGGTTGTGGTGAATGTGAAGTGCTTTGAAATTCTAACAAAGAGAAATCTTTCATTTTTCTCGGTTTCAAGTCCAAAAAGTGTTCTCAACTGATCTGGATGTGCTAAACAAATTAGAATTATCACCATTAGACTACATTTTTTTTTTCTGTTTCTTTTCTTTCCTTACAGGACTTAAAATTTAACAGTAAAAAGCTTCATATTCATACGATTCCTCAGAGAAGGGTGGAGTAAGGTACATAAAGACCCCATGTTTGCTGTCTATCTACTCCTCTTGGTATCTTTAAGCTGCCTTGTCAGTTGATTTGGGAGGCTGCAGTTACATCTTCCCCATTTTGAAAGTGATGAGCCAGTCCAGAATTATTCCCTACTCTTACTCTTATGCCAAATATTTTACGAATTATCAGAAGCTTTCCAAAACCAAGTTATTTTAGGGTAGCTGCTGTGGACACATCCTTGAGGTTACTTTTTGAACAAGTCAGAGTACAGGCTGGAGATACAATTGATATTTTGCCCAGTGCCCTCTTGGCAATGGCCAAGCTGGGTAGCCTGGTCAAGTACAGGCATTTTTATACATTTAAGCAAGTGTTGCCTTTATGTCACCTGAAAAATCCCTGGGTGAATGGCCAGTATGGGCAGCACAAAGAAGGAAATAACATTTCCAAAGTCTGTCCTCCCAACTACACTCTGTCCAGCTTTCATGAAATTTGAACTCTCCTGAGATGGAAATAAGCTTCTTGACAAAGTCATGTGTGAAGTTAATTTTGCTTTAAGATGGTATTGAGGTTCTGCTCTGAGGGGAGTTGTTAGTAAAACAAATGACTCTAACTGTTTTAGTATGGAAGACAAATCAAAGCATTTCCATGAAGTAACAGGGGTGACCAGCTGTAACTTAACCATTTCCTGAGCAAATACAAGCTGCTCTATTGGATGGGGGATAGTTCCCGTGTTAGCCATTGTACGGAGAAAAATAAAAGTTCATATAAAAGAGCCCACCAAGGGTTATATGGCTGCAATTGTTTCCAAACTGAAACAACTTAGTATCTGTTTATGATTGTCAGTATCGTGTTATATTGTTCTTGTAGAATCCATAAAACCTAAAAGTCTGCAGTATTGCCTCTAAACACCCAGCGGCTGCAGCCAGGAGACTTCAGAGGCAAAGCAGTTAAACAGAGGGAGGATAAAAAGAAAAAGTTAATAAAAAAGCGGACCTTGATTTTAATTATAATTGTAATGTAATTTTGATGAGGTGCTTCACTTGAACATAGAAAAGCAAAAAACCAAGCTGAAGCTGATGAGATTAAGATATTTAAACTTGCATCCTTTAAATGTTTCTTTTTTTTTTTTTTTTTTCCAAGCACTGGAGATGAGACGAAAGAGGCAATAAATCTGAATTCCAACTTTTTCACCATGGCTCATGTTTCCACAGTTCAGAATGGTGCCCATTAGTTTTCTGAGCCACTCAGATGTACAGCATGCTATCATATTAGCACATGAGAATATTCATTTGAATGCTCACATTTACTTCCTGTGCATTGTGTATGCTAAGTGATGCAGAAAACAAGTGGGCAAAGATGTGATCCTCCACACAACAAAACTATCCCTTGGAAAAAGCTACAAAACAATTCAGTTTTGGAGAGACAGGGATTTTGTCACTCAATACAAATATAAACTATTCTCTTTTTTTCAAATAATACCAAAGTGTTCTTGCTAATGAGATCATGTTTGAAAAACAATGCATACTTGGACTTGAAAGCAAGCTGATGGAAAGACAGAACATTCATTTCTTGGTAAATCAGATGTATTTTCAAGCACTGTCATACTGGCTAACCACAGTGGCTTTTTATTTTCTGATTTTAGCAGTTCCAGATTTCTCTATGTTATTTCTGGCAGTCAAAACATTAAGGTTTAAACTCATTTAGTGTAAGATACAGACAATGTGCTCACAAGATACACAGATACCACGTGGGTATCTGCAGTCCACAAACCTTTCTGTAGGAACACAACCGTGACGACAATGACAACACCACCACCAAGAGGGACGGGGGAAAGAGGGAAAGAAAAAAAGAATCCATCATCTGGTTAATCCTATCTTAAAAGATACTTCAAAGCAAATTATGCAGAACAGCTCTTATCAACTGCAGCTGCTTAGTAGGAATGTCATGTGAGCAACACAGTTTGTAGGATAATGGATTTATGTCTAGCAGGAAGTCAAATGTGTGACAACTTCATGCAGATTCTGTTAGGAATCATGTTCCTAATATTTCTTCCCATCCTGACAATGTCATAGAAAAACAATGAAAATTTTGTATATGAAGCCCATATCAGATGAGAGGAAGCTTTATTTCAAGGGCAGATTGCATTAGGAATGATTCCTTTTAGAGTTGTCCTTGCCAGAAGCAAAGCTCCTAGCTTTCCTGATCCAAAATAAGGGGCATATCTTCACATGGAGGAAGTGTCACTGTTCTCTAAAAGCCAACAGTGAGATGGTAATTTATGATTTGGCCCATGTACTGATGAGTCTGATAGATGAGTTTATATTGCTTGCTCATAAACAAACCCAGTTTGTTCCAGTTCTCAAATTAGGACTCTACATACTCACAGGCGCTCAGAAAATGAAAGAGAAAAATAATCATACTTGCCAAACTTGAAAAACTCAGCACTTCCTATTTTAAACCAGTTGTTATGTCTCTCATAATAATTTCATATTTTATTATCCTTGCCTACAGTGGTCTTTTACCATGTCTATGAAAACTTCATTTCTAATGGTCTCGAAGGACATACTTGGTATTTCCAGAACAAAACAAAATTAAAACATACACCCAGAAACCACACACATGCACAGAGTCCCAAAGTACTGTAATGCTTAAGGCTGGATTCAAAGCCCATGGGGGTTTCTGTGTGGGATCTGGGCTGTGCTGACTGACAGATTGGTGCTGTGCCATGCTGAACAGCAGCTGAGCCTCTTGCCTTCCCCCTGGCTCCTCTAGCCCGTGGCACTTGTGGGGTAATTCAGAGATGTTCAGTCTCTGTGGAGATGGTACTTTGTGTCGGCCTCAAACAGCCTCATCTGGTGACCATCACTGGTGAAACACAGACCTCAGGGGGTAAAAATGCTGCTCAGCCCAACAGCAGGCTTTAGAAAAAGGAAGACTGAAAATTACTTGTGTGGGGAGAAAAGCCATAGAAATTGTCTTAACTAATTGTTTGTTTTTATAAGCTTATGGAAAGAGAAGTGATCCAACAATGCGAATGGCAAAGCATGTGAAATGGCTACTGAATTTAAAGGCTTGACAGTGGGAACTGTACTGAATTGTTGCAACTGATTCTGATTTGTATTGCAGCAGGTTTTCCAGGAACAGTGCAGACATGAACCACTTACTCCACAGAGGTGCCAGTTTTAACTGGGAATCTGTCCTATTGCAGCAGGGGATGGGGTGCATGTGTGACATGCACGCTCACAGAGCACGCACACACACTGCCTTGGCGTGCAGATAATAAATTAGCAGGTATATCCCTATCCATTTTCATTTCCTTATGCTCCCTCTCCAGCCATGCTACGTGTATTATGTATGCTTAGGTCACAGAAGGGTTAGGGACATTACTACTGGATCCCAAAGGACAGGCAGAGCAAAGCCAGCATAATCTCTACATCCAGCTCTTTACTATTCTCTGATCGTGAAAAGCCCAGTGAACTTGGAACACACACTTCTATCCAGCAGCTGTTTGCATATCAGAGGCTAAAATCATAAAGAAGATCTCAGAGAAAGAGTTTTCATGCATGGTCAAAGCAGGCAGGAGACCAGAGTCCTTTTTCTGTCATGGCAGCAACTCTGAAAGACCAGCTCAAGTTTTCTGTGCAGGCTGCTGGAGGCTTTAGGCTGCAGCTCTCTTCCTGTGCATGGATTGTCTACTCCTTGCCCTTTTCTTTTCTGTTTGCAGCTCTCAGCACAAAGAAATTTCTATCAAAGCAGAACACTAGAATTATATAAATGTTTAGTGTTATTAACTATAACAAGTAGCAAATATCCTTATATACTCCTGTCCTTCCTCGCTGGAGCTCTGACTATAAACTTTGGTGGTCTGAACTCAAAAGGATAGCCCTGGAATTTCACCCTATCTGTTTGCTCTTTTTGACATAAGAATTGTATTCTCTCCCCACAGGCTGGTATCTTCCTTTTTTCTCTGTAGGAAACTCAAAGTGCTTCTGTTTTACAGATATCTTTCAGGCATGATTAAATTCACCTCAAAGGAATGGGATTTAACTGAAAGAAGGCCAACTGGTATTTTTTAACCATGCCCAAGAATCCATGCTTCATAAATAACAACTGGTGAGCTCATCACCATGTGCAGTTAGAACGGCACCAGATGAACTTCAAGGAAAAAACATGTCTTTTTCACACTGTGTTTAAAGGACAGAAGACATATATTTTAGAAAGAATACCTTTTTCCTTTCCCCTCTCTGCTTCCTTTCCATAAATTTGTTCTTCTAAACAGCTGTGTGAGTTTTAGTGACAAAGGCACAGGAATCTGTTATGCTGTCCTATAACATCCCACTTATTTGTCTTTACTATTTTTCCGCTGAGTTGTTTTTCTTTCATTTAATATATTTTAAAGACTTTCACCTCAATCTTTGCACAATTCAGTTTCTGCGTCAGATGCAGATTTTCTGTTTGAGAGAAGGAATTTCTTTTGTAAAGATGCAGTCCTGATTTAAAAGACTCCAAATGATCTACCACATCCTGTGGTAGGTTGTTCCAATGATTAATGGCCCATGCTAGAGAAAGTACGACAGCTTCCAACCATTGGATCTTATTGTGCCTTTTTCTGTTAGACTAAATAGCTGTTTGTTATCAGAAATCTCTTCCTTATGCAGATACCTGCAGACTTTGATTAAGTCACTTTTTAACTCCTTCTTGGATAACCTCAACAGATTAAGGCATGTTTTCCTGACTCTTTTTTTCTTTGAATGTTGGGATTTTTTTAAACCTGTTTTTTTTACTTTCATAGTGTAGTTCAAGAACCAACCAAATATTCCCACAATCACTTTCACTAATGCTATTTTCAGGTATGGTAGCCCCTTCTGAAATCCAGTTAAGGCTGTGTATCTTCTTGCCTTCACATCCTCCTCTGTATATTGTATGATAAGTCTGTATTCCTTTGTTTAGCTACCGTGATTCCCAAATCCCAGCTGAGGCCCTGAGCTGCTCTGCAGGCTCTTCTCCTCAGCCCTGCCATGGCTTCCACTGCTGCACCTCAGGGCTGCTCTAATGCCATCCAGCTCTAATACCTGGATCGAGCTGCTATGAAAGCAGCCAGGCTGAGAAAAAGCTGCATGAGAAAGATCTGGAGAAAGCCTTGTTGTGAGGCTTTTGTCCAGTGGCTTCCAAGCTGCGTTTAAGGTCAGGCTTCTGCCCTTGGTTCTTGCTGAAGTTACGTTTCAGGTGTGTCTGTGCCCGCCTCTTACTGTGCCAAGCCCCACCTGGCCTTGCTGGCCTGACTCCCTTGCTTGACCCTAGACCAGCCTGGACTCTGTGGAATTGTCTGGGATGTGAGGATTTTGGCTGACTCTGGTTACTATCACTGGACTGTCTCTGGTCCTGTATGGGTGGTGTGTTCCTGCCCTGCCTGGCTGTTACCATCAGCAGTAGAACAGGACAGGAATGAGGCCCCTGAGACCCCAAAGGAGCATGGTGACTTTCAGTTTCCAGTTACTTGACACCATCTTTTTGTTTGGTTTAGTCCATTCAATGTCACTATGTAGCTTTGTTGGGGTTTTTATCACCACAACTTGCTATTTCATCAAAAAAACTAAGACCATGCTTGTCTGACAAGACTTAAGTTCCCTGAAAATGTGCCAAGATGAATGTTCTGCTGCCATAATTTAATTATGTACTGATTGTCTCCAATGTTAAGCTTCCAAGACTGGGATGATGCCTCTTTTCATCTTAATAAGTTGAATGTCTATTAGTCATCATGTTGACCATTTTAAAACATTAGCATTACTTTAGCTTCTTTTATAGTCCTCTGCGACTCCAACAGCTTTTAAAAGAAGTCAGTGTATGTGGATCAGAGTGTTCCCTGGCAAGATGCTTTCATACCCAAGTAGAAGTTGGCCAGCACCATTTATTTGCTGCTGGGTAATATTTCTCTACTGGCTGATGGAACAAGAAGAGGCTCCGCAGTCACTTCAGGATCTACGAGCCCTCCCACACACAGAAGTGCTGGCACAAGCATTAAGTAAATGCAGTCATCAGAAGACTTTAAAAGGAGTTAAAATATTTGCAGAAAGATCAAAGGATCAGATTTTGCATTATTCTCCTATGTAATGGAGACAGAAGAGTAGCCCCGGCTCTAAGTCCTCCTTGTATTATTATATTAAATACTGCCTGCCCTGAACTTGTTAAATTTCTGCCTTACTTTACTATCCCAGAGCAAGCCTCATCTAGCATTGCCATCGAGTCCATAGTCCCCAGACCCCTTCACAAAGAAGCTGGAAGCTTCAGCCCAGCTCTGGTCCAGGTGGGAGCTCCCAGCTGCGAGGAGCTGCCGTCCCACTGCTGGGGCAGGCACAAAGCACCCTCAGTGCTCCTGATGGCTCCTGACCCTGTTCTGAAAAGCACTTCAGTTCTCAGTGACAGGGCAGGAAACGGTGCAGTTTTGGGTCATGCAGAGACATTTTCACTCATATTCTAGTGCAGAAACTGGACAACAAACCCAAACTGTTTTGTTTTGGTTTTTTTGTTTTGGTTTGTTTTTGTTTTTGTTTTTGGGTTTTTTTTTTGTTTTTTTTTTTTTTCAAAAGAAAGCACAGTAAATCTAGCCCCAGAATGAGCAATTATTGGCGAAATAATTTGCTTCAGAAGTTAAAAGACGTGAGGAAGTGGTCAAAATAATCCAGATGACTCTAAAGAAGAGTAAGCATGAGAAATAATTGAAGTCACCAATAAGCCACAATATGGGAAAAACATTTTACATTCTTTTCCCTTTACTTTGTTTTACTTGGAAAACTTTCTGAGTTGAATATATTGAGAGATTTCATAACATGTTAGATAAAAATGTATTCATGAACCACTTGCTGTTATTAAAGTACACTGTTAAAAACTCAAGGTATCCTTTTCCAATCCATAACCAAAATTTCACATCTCCCAAGCTTCACTCATCATTTTTCCTAAGTGGAACTTTACTACTAATTTATTAGACTGTGCCAGTGAGAAAAGCAAAGGCAAGGGGAAACAAAATAATGTTCCTAATAACTCATTTCTTAGAACAAGATCCTCCCAGCCTGCTGTAGTAAAGACACTCATATGGTAGAGGTTTGTGCTTCTTCTAGGATACAGCACTTGCTGTGTCTGGGTTCGATCAGAGTCCCGTTGCCATCAATGGGAGTTTTGTGCTAAAATGTGTCTTGTATGCTGTCACATGGGCAAATGTCCACCTCAGGCTACAGCAGAAGCAAAATCACCACATTTGTTTTCACTTCTGACCTGCTGAAAGTAGGATTATATTACTTGTATATTTCATTCTGATTCTCTCTTTTTTTTTTTTTTTAAACTCTGATTTAAACAAAGATACCACTGTGGTATAATCTGATACCAAGTACTGTGCGAGAGGCTGGACAAGTCAATTACAACTGAAATTGCAGACTTCCTTTACTGTTGCCTTGCTTTTAACTCAATGTTTTTCTTCATAGGCAATCAACGTGTAATTTTCTTTCTTCAGCTCATACTTTTGTGTCTCACGAACACCAGCAGTGGCACTGTTCACTCTGAATCTCCAGATTTTTCTCACATTGGGCCACTTCCTTCATGTTATTTAACTCCATCTTTCCCTTGCACAGATATATTACAGGGGAGAAGTGAACATAGCTTCTAACAAGTTGTCAAATGAGTGCAGCAACGCCGAGCCATGCTGAGGCACTAAACACTGACTGAGTCAATTTTCCACTATACAAAATGCAATTATTAGTATTTTGCTGAGGTAACTCAAGAAACACTCTTTCAGCGACTGGTTAAAACTGATTTTTGCTTGTGACCAGCATGAACGCTGACCTTTGGCTTCTTGACTGATCTCTGCATCTCCTAGAAAGTTCATGGAAAGGTCACAGAGCGGCACCAACTTCCTCCGTGTGTGTGTGCCTGTGTGCCTGCATGTCTGTGTGTGCTGGGGACACCCTCCTGACACTGGCTCCATGCAAGGGCTGGCCTTTCCCACTGACAGCTTGGGTTTCATGTTTGTGGAAATCTGGACCCACTTATACCAACAACAAACCAGGCTAAAGGGCACATAATTTTTTTATTTACCAAGAACCTTTGTTTGCTTTTCACTGGAAATTGCTCCCTATTTAGCTTTAAAGTTTTGTTTCAGTTCAGATACATCTTTAGCTTAAGGAAATAGTGCTACACGATTTTTTTTTATAAAATCTTTTTTTGTAAAAACAAAAGGACTAAAACATGACTAGAAACAACTACAAAAGACACGGCTAACATGGCTTTTTCTGAACCACACACATATTGAAGAGAAGGAGTTCTTTCCTTAGATTGCTTTGTCATAGGTGCATCAGAAAAGTAAAAAAGATTTCTTGTGTATCCTTTAGCTGATGCCTTTCACTGAAAAGTTCAGTGCTGCTTGTCACTGCAAGAGAGCTATGAATCTCATGCAAGCTGCTTTGCTGACACCATCAGCTGTACAACATCCGCTTCCAAACCAGACCTCTGAAAGCAGCGCTGTTAGAGGGTTTTAAATCTCTGCTCAGAAACTGTGTCTCTTTCCAAACAGTAAGAATAGCTCTGAAATTGTGAAAAATGCACTCAAGTCATATTTAGACTGATTGTGCGTGGGGGATATAACAATACTTTTCAAGACTGTAAGCACTGCGTATATTCATATCTCGTGCTATTTATCTTGCAGATATACAGCGCTGGAAGTCGCTGGCTGCAAGCTGGCAAGCTTGTAGCAGTGAGAAGGAAAGATCTCTCCGTTTGTCACTGGCCGTATATCACTGCAGCTGTGCCCTTTGATTACACAGAGGGCTCCTCCAGCCATTAATAATAGGAAACGCTTTTTGTCTGGTGAATGCATTTCAACGCCATCCTCTAACACCTAGGCTTTGCAGGGAGGTAGAAGAGGCAAATTAAGGATGGAGCTTGTTCATTTTACATTTGCACTAGATGTGTAAACAAGGATAACCTTTGTTTTCCTCAGAAAAGAAAATATGCCATTCTTTTTCCTACCACCGCGGTGAGTGATTTTTTTTTTACAGAAACAATATGCACTGCCAATTACAACTGGCTGAGGAAGTGACACTAATGAATCACAATAATGCTGCCACAGCATCACGGAAAGTCCTGTGACGCCAGCCTTCCAGATTAATTGCATCACATGTAATAGCCAAGCCACATCTGCTCACCAGGTGTTATCAGTGTAAAAGATTTTCCCAAAACAGCAGAGCTTAGAGGAAATCAATATATAGGGAATGAAGTCCTGGATATGAACACTGCATTGCCAAAATTGGATAGCTATCTGAAATTGTCACAAATAATTGATGCTAAAATTGGAAAATTCTAAACTGGTGTAAATCGTTTAGCACCACAGAGCACTACAAGAGGCATTTCATGCTTGACCTGCAAAATGAATCAAAATTAATGCTAAGCTCATGTGGGATGCTGTTGCTCTTACCTATTGCAGCACAGTGGATCCGAGCTGCTCCAGAGAGGTGTTTGCAGTGAGTGGAGCGTGGAATCTCTCTGGGTCTGGCCTACATTGATCATCTTCCACAGCATCTTTGACACAATAGGAGAAAGCTATAGACCATTTGTCTTAACGCTACTTTTAGTCGTGTGTCAAAACCTTGCTTTAACTCATCCCAATTTTTATTTAAGATTAGGCCTTTTGAGTAGCAAAAAAACCCAACACGAAACCATAAGCCCCCTCAAAACGAACTCTGCTCTTACTATCCATTATTTTACCTCCTCTGTTCTTCAACTGCAAGAGGTAGGCAACCCCACCACTCAGGCCATGAATGGATTTACACTGGAGGAAATGGTTCCACAAAATGCAGCGGTTTTGGAGGTATTCCAGATGTCACATGGAAAGGTATTATTCCCATCTCTGTGTTTATCCCAGAACAGTGCCCTCTGTTTATATTTTGGTAGAACTCACAGTTGCTTCATTGATGGTCCTGTGACTATGATATGTTCCTCTTCAGTCTGTGCTGACAACTTATTTAGGTCATGGAGTCAGAGTTTAATTTCCTTGGGTTAGATTTATTCCCTCAGCTGCAAAGAAATAAGAAAGAGCATGCATGTTGCTGAGTCAAACACTGAGCTGAAAATCTCTAAGGTGGAGGAGCCTTTGGCCAACATGCTGTGCCTCTTTTTTCAGCCTCAGTTTCTGGCTTCATGATACAAGAATTTGGAAGCTGAGGCCATTGCAGGATGCTCCCCAGCCTCAGCTGCAGGCCTGCATGAGCACTGCTGCCCACCCTGCTCCATGGGTGCCTCTCTTTACTGAGCCCTTTCTCAGGTGGACAGGCAGTACATCATCCTGGGAATCACAGAAAAGCCTTGGCAAGAGAGCCCACCCTGAGTTATGTGACTGACATAACACCTAATAAATAAAAAAAAGGATTTTATTTTTACATAGCTCTGTTCTTCCACGGACACGTAACAGCTGAAAACGACTATCTATCCGTATGAATGCCCAAATAAGAATTAATTATATATGATTGGCTGAATTTCACCAAGAGAACAAATAGATCAGTCAGTTTAATATATTTTTCTAGAAATCCAAAAACTATAGCAAGCTTTTTTTTTTTCCCCATTTTTATAAACTACTTGTCCCAAATACAGTTGCTATGTTGGTCACTGAATTTAAATGATGAATTTCCTTCTTTTAAAGCTAAGAGGAAAACATCACTAAGTTTCTTATCAGGAGATCGTGATAGACTTTTCAAAAATGCCCAGCATCTTGAAAGTTTGGTTTCATATCACCATTTATATTCCTGAGAAATAGACATGTCTCACATTCTGTAGCAGTGTTTTGTGACATTTGGATTTACAATGCTCAAGTTTAAGTCTCTAGCCCTTTGCAGTCTGTCAAAAACAGCTTCTCTGTCCATTTATTTTTGTCTTCTGTGCTCTGTCTGAATATCTTTTGTAAATTTATACTTGACAACCCTCGTATTTCAGCAGCTGGCTTTGTTTCACAATCTACCTTGCTTGCTCTGTTGCATTAGCTGAAACAACAAATTTAATCCATGATGTCAATAGTAAATTATAGTGGAGATATAATATATGCCTGACATCTCTAAGGTCAAGGCCATGGTGAAAATGTTGCAAATAGATCCAAAGGGTCTCCTCATTGTGGTAGGTGCTTGCTGCACATTTAATATTACGAGAAACAGATTAGTGCTGCACACTGCATTATGTTAGACTTTTAGTTACAGCCTGCATAAAACTCCAGCTAATGTAAGAGTGCTCCCTCAGCATGAAAAGAGATTCCAGAGAAGTTTGCTATGTCATTATATTTCATATTTTCTAACTGATAAATAATTAAAACAAGAATTACTTTACTGAAAAGATTCATTTAGAGCGCACATTTTCCATTACTCTAACTGTTTGAAGGGGTTGGGGGAAACATTTATTGCATACCTTACCTAAACTACCTTGCCATTAAAGTATCTAAATTACCTCAGTGAATTCTGAGCACAGAAGTGGTTGATGAATTGCTTTTTGCATAAATGCACTTTCCCTTTGCTAGAACCTAATTTTGTGCATAAACATACACACACACACATACACACACACACAGGGAGAATAAAGCAACTACTGAACTCTCTCAAGAAGAAAATTGAAGCCTGGAATTTTCTCTGTGCAATGAAGTTTTTCTAAATATTGCTTGTATTATAAGCATCCTTGGACTCTCTCAGGACCAGCCAAAAATGGGCTCTTCTACAATGGCAAAAGAACAGTTAATGAATCATTTTCTCCTGTGTGAAAGTGATGATTGCTGTTAATTTGTCCATTTTTTACAGCCAGAGCTTTCTTAATGTAAAAATCAACTTTCAGCATAAAAGTCCATTTATTGTCCAAGGGGAAAAGAATTGTGCCATGTGAACCATAAACAAATGCAGTGTATGGCAGACTATGGAGATTTCCATTCCATCGAGCTCTATTATTTGTTTTATCTGGCATAAAAAGCATTAACAACCCAAGGACTTTTAATCTGCAATTTATCCCTTTAACTTGGCTCTAAAGTATTTTCATTCCTAAACAAGAGGGAGGGCCAAATTTGCAAACCTGCAGCATATACCAGAGCACAGCTATGGCACTTGGCTTTCCCCCTGCTCTGGCTGGATGTATGGGATTTAATAGTTTCCTCCTCAGAAGAGTGGGTTACTTTTTGTTCCTGGTGTGCCTAATGCTGAATGGAGGAAGGCTTATGTGGGTTGTAACTTTTGGCTTCCATTTCAGCTTAGTTTTAAAATGTGACTAACCCCATGAGCTGCAGAAACATGCTGGGGAAAATACTTGAATCAAGATCTTTACATACAAATCCATATTTTTGAAAACAAACACCTCTGCAGGACCTTTGATCTTCATGTGCCCTTGTCTATGTCCTTTACTCCTTCATTCAAATCTATGCCAGACTAGGGTGACCAGCAGTAATTATCATTTATCTTGCCACTGCATTTAGTGTTCCACATGCAATGGTTGATGGGTTTGGGTCAGTTCTTTTGGGCCAGAAGTTAACACCACCTCTGGCCCATTGTAGCATCTGTTGATCAAAGCAGCAAAGAAATGGAATGACCAACCACATGATAACCCTTTCCTGAGGTTGTCTGGCGAGCTTAACTGAGGCAGGAATGACCCAAAGGAATTACTGAATCTTATGCTTCTGATCTCTGGGCTGATCCTTTTGGAAGGGCAGTTTTCTTTATTGATAATTTGGTGGTCGACTGCCATGAAGGTAATTGCTTTAAGGATATAAGCACTAATAAAAATTCTAAATCCTTGATATTCTCTTGTATGCAAATGAAAAATAGAAAATAGAAAATGGAACCAGTGACTCAGTATGGGCTGCTTTAATGACTATTTAATCTCTCCCATAAAAGAAGTTTAAATAATGCTGTTATGTGCTGATGCTCTTAGCACTTGCTTTGGTGCATGATGTACGGCCAGTGCCTGCTCCAAGAATCAACAAATGTGCATTATCCCATTAGCACTTTTCTGTTTTCTACAAGCCTTTACAATTTATTAGTTATTTATGTTAATGTACTAGTGCCTTATTTTACATATTTATAATATCTTCTTTCCTCTGCCATGAAAAGGAATGAAAAGTTTAGGTACTGCAGATCAGTTCAGCTTACGTAACATTTACAAATTGTTGTTTATAAAAACATTTTCATAGATAGTCCTTTCTGTGTTTGGGACTGCTGTTATAACTTATGTGAAATGCTTACTGAGATCAAAACAAAAGAGCTTTTCTAATTCTCTGCTCCTTTTTTCCTTCTGCTTTTCAGAAAGGGGGAGAAACTTAAGCTGTATGAACAGAGATGCCACATTTTTTCCCAGTAAAATTTGGGACAAGTGTAGGACAAGGAAGAGCAACAAAAGGCTGAAGATAAGAAGGTTTCATTAGGAGGAAGAACTGATAGGGCAGAGTGTAGTGGAGCTCCAGAGGGTTTCTAAAAGCATATCTATTCAACAAAAATGTAGCCAATATCACTGGCTACCCAGGAACTTGTTCCTGTGCCTGTGTTATGCAGCAGGGGCAGCTTGGACACAAATCAGTTACTTCTGGCTGGTTGTCTTTCCTTGATCCATGGCACATGGTCTTTGTAGCACTTACCAGCCCTGAGCATTGTCAGCATCACGGCTGCAGAACAGACTTCCTAAATTCCAGATTTGAAGATGTCTCTGTTACACTCAGCATCTCAGTTCTGCCTGTACAAGTGATTTAGCACAATGATGTCACTCTGGGCTAAGTGCAAGCAAAGGTTAGTGTGATGCTTTTCGTTTTGGGTGCTGACTGTATGAGGTCAGTACTGGAGCATCTCTATCCAGCACTGCGATTTAAAAGCACGTGTGTGGGGTGGTAAGAGTTTTGTGTGTCAGGATGCAAATTATTTGTTGATTCCTCATGTGTGACTTCAATTTGTACTTTTAACAATGCTTACGTCCTCTAATCACATATGATCAATGCTTATGGGTAAATTCTACTCATTCAACTTGATGACCTACACTACTACATCAGCTCAGCAAAGGCTCAAGTTCATTAGCACCTGATGTCTCCTCGGTGCCCTGTGTGAACTGAGTTGCCTGTTGCTGCAGTTCCTAGATATTTTTGTGATGTACTTTCAGACATTTTTAGTTGCACATCTGCCTGTGCTAGTGAACATGTCCCTGAACACAATGACAGTGAAAGAATATTAAAAATGTTAATACACTGTTTCAGACACAAATCTACTTTGTCTCTAGAGGAGTTTCAAAACCTTTTGATTAGCTGAAAACCACATCTGACTTCCCTTTGTGTGTCCCCACAATGTGATTCAGCTTAAGCCACATTGGTTCCTAAATCCTAGTGTAAAATAACGAAGGATGTCCTGTGTGTGAGAATCCCTTAGTGACGAAGGACTGCATCCACACTGACATCTCACTTTGCACAGCCCTCCTGACAGACAATGAAAGGCAAACGGGTTTCAGTTCTGCTGAGGTGACATCAGTTCCTCTCAGTGACAGAGACCTGGGCTTAGTTTCCAACACCCCAAACACTCCCAGTCACAGAAAGCACCTGTGAACCACCTGTGAACCACATTTATGCCTTCCAACAAATTTTCATTTACTAGCCTTTTCACAGATTTCATTCTTGACATTTCTGAAAGCATTTCTCAGTTTTAGAGAAATCTCTTTCTTCCCAAGAACATTTCCAAGGCTTTGGATTATTTGGGGTTCTGTTCTGTTGCATGTAAGAATTTAAAGGTAAATTTATCTAAATTAAAAGAAAAAAACACAACACCAAAAAAAACCCCAACAACAAAAAACCCAAATAGAGCTTGCAAGTGATCTCTAAACTTCAGCTAACATCAATTTTCCAGTTTGTCTTCTATATTTTCTGCATGGTCAGAAGGGAGAAATTTGATCCCAAACCGAACAGTTTTAAATGACCCATCTTATTCTATCTAATAATGAAAAAATTACCATCATCTTACAACAGCCATAATGTTCATGAATATCAGAAGCTTCTTAAGAGTCCTGATGGGATATTGGGAGTGGTCAGAATCTGGTTGGCAGGATGGGATGGCAGGATTTTTTTGATCCGATAGAATCTGATATACAAGGGTAAATTAAAAATGCAGAGCAAAATACTCATCTTTACAGAAGAAAACGAATGCCTACATTGCTGTAATAATGCTGCTTCTGCCATTTTAGCTAAATAGGAACACGTCTGTCCCTCCTGCCACAGCACCCCCATGCCACTGCACTTGCTGTGGGTTCACTCCAAAGGTGGGTTGCAGTGAGAGCAGGTGCAGGAGCAGAGGATGGATTTTTGACTGGGAAAGCAGTGTGTGCAAGGGTAATGCTTTTCAGAAGAACTTGTATCAGGACCCAGAATGCCAATGGCTTTTGTCTTGCCAAGCCAAGGCTCAGACTTCTGGTTCCTGAACAAGTGCTACAAATACACAACTGCCCCAATGACACATGCTTCAGCCTCGTCCTAGACCTTCCACTCTCTCCAAATGGCAGCCTTCCTCAATTAAAATAGAAATAAATCCTTCTATAAAAGGGCAAGAAAAGGAGAGTTCTGTTTTCTGCAGAAAGCCCAGCTGATTCGAAAATAAATATAGGGGAAATATATAGCAACCAAGAGTAAATGTTATTTCTCTTTGAACCTGTAAAACTCAAGAAACCAAATAGTCTTAAAATGTGCTCTCTGCCTCTGGTCTTCCAGCAGCAAGCTTACTCAGAGTTCAGAATGTTGACAGAAATAAATTACAGATCAGTTTATGAGGAAAAAAATGGGAGCAATTTTTGTCTTGTTTGCAGGATTGTATATCTTGCTAGGGCTTGAAGAACACTGCTTTGGATTTCTCATACAGCAGGTAACTTCTTTGGGGAAATTAAGAAGCAAATTAAAGTGCTCTTTATGGCCGCTGAATCACCCTGAAAGCATATATTAATTATTATGAACATGTTATTCTTACAGATACATGTGGTACTATCATAAATTATCATTTGCACACAGCAGCCCCTTAGGCCACATCTGAGACAGGAAACTCAGGGTATGTCTGGAGTGTGCACCCAGCAGTGGGAGTGCCTGCTCCAGCCATCTCAGAGCCTGCTGCAGGTAAGACCCAGATGTGCTTGGATTTTCTGATCCCAGCTTCTCCCTCATCTCTCCAGGGAAAGGACACTGGAGGATATGGCTTCTGACAGCCCTGAGTATCCCAAAGCTGCCTCAGGGGTCCCAGGTGCCAGCTCCCAGCATGTACCATCAGCTGCCCCAACCCTGAGAAACACATTTGTGACCTGGACCCCTTGTACTGGGAACCACAAAAACCAAGAGCAATTTTCCAAATTCCTGCATGAGTGCTCTACAGCCTTATGTACTAGATGCTTGACAGATGAAGATCAGAGATCTGCTCTCAAGAATGTACAACAGTCCAACAGAAGGAATAAATAAATTGAACTTCAGAAAAAATCTGTTATTTTTAAAAACTGGCTTAGTACTTGGGAAGGTGGCAAAGCCACGTAAAGAAATTCTGGCAAAAACCCCAGTAAAAATACTATTTTGTACTATTATTTATCTAGATGAAGTGAAATTGAAATTGCAAAATGCACAACCAAATGCTGAAAGTTTTGATCTAGCTCAGACATAAATGGGTAGATTGTTTTCCATAACTGGGGACTTTCTGATTAGATAGCTTGTTCATGCTTATTGGTCAAATGGAGACATCTTCAAGGGAAAGTTTCAATGGCTCCTTTGTCAGGAAAAGTTTCTTACCTTTGTTCTGCAGTTGAAAACGTGGATAAAAGAGAATAGGCAGACTTGGTCCAGCCTAGCAGAAGAGTCACAGACTCAAAACAGATGAGACCTGCCTGGGAAGTGGCAAATGCACTCAAACAGTTCATACCCTGACCTGCAGAATCAGGGATCACATCTACCATCTGTTTATCCATTGATTTCTTCCTTTTGATTTTTTTTTTTTTTCTATGGCTTATCTTTCTCCTTTCTACTAACATTTTACAAAGGGTTTTTTTTTTTTTCGCACAAAGGTTCTAGCTCTCCTTCTTCTTCAGGTCATTCCCCTCTCCTCCAAAAGTGAGGAACTGTGTGTGCTCAGTGGCAGGGTGCCACGTCAGCTCCTGTATATTCAAACCTGTGTTTTGTGAGCTGTGTCTCTAGTGCAGCTCACAAAGACAAGGCAACCCTCCAACCCTACTGAAAATTGCAGCATATCTTTGTAGCAGCTGGAAACAGGTATTTGCCCTCCCTTCCCTGCTGAAGTTTCACTTACAGAACACCACAGAAATTCAAGACCCTACTTATAGCATGTACAAGATTTTATGAAAAAAACAACAAAAAACCCCAAACCCTGTAAAGAGACTTTACATTTCATTCATCTTAGCATTTGTGTCTGCTCTGCTGGCAGAGAGCTCTAATTGTCAGGGACACAATAGGCTGTGCTCTTATCTGTGATTAATAGACATGATCTTTCCAGAATGATAAATGCAGGTAAGTAAAGTCCCTGTGACTATATCTATGCTACATCATAGATTATCAAAACTCCTACAATGTGGACATGATAATAAGTATCCACGGTGTCTAAAAGTGCTGGCTAAGAGTTCCTAATGTCTAGAATTCAATTTTTATGATTTTTATGTGGCTTTGTGGGGGAATATCCTCCACACCATTGAAATTCAGTTTCTTAGCTGTTGTTCAGCTCTCTGTTCTAGGGATTTGCACCACATTCCTCTTTGAGATTCCTTTTAAACTGGAAGAGGGATCAGTGCCCTGTGCAACAGGACAGTGTGGACCCATGATCTCATGATATCCAGTCATGAGGGGAAGAATGGTGGTTGCAAATGATAACCAGCATGATTGGAACCACTCATTAAAGAGATTAAGAAATCGCAAATGCTGTGGTATGTGAGATGCACAGCAACACACTACTGTGCAGATGAAAACATCTGCAGTGGAGATGGGACACTCAGAAATGTGCTACAAATTTTTCAGACACTCTTGCAGCCCAAGGCTCAGGCCACACACTGCGAGCAGATGGCTCCACTATGCTTTGTCATACACAGAAACACTGCTCTGTTGTCATGCAATGGGGTAGGTTCTTGTTGATAGCAGGTTAATGGCATTTGGCAGTAACCATTGTGCAGCTTTTCTCCCCCTTTTTTTGGTGTCATGGGTTATTTTTCCAGAGGAACACGGAGTGGTGCTGAGATGTCCGCTCTGGTATTTCCTCTGACCACCATGTGAGGATGGGAAAGGAGCAGCATAACTCCTCTCTATTTGCATGGGAGCCAATGACCAAGCAGGAGGTTTTGGCTTGCATACAGCTGTCTGAGGCAAGCTTGGGGATGAGGAGGTTCTTGACACTCAGATCCTGAGAAGTAGTTTTCTTTGTGTGTATATCATGTAGCAGGCTAAGAATTAACCACGGTGGAGAAACTTGTACGAGGTTTGTATTTGCCTTTTTACCTCGAGTTTGTGGTAGACCTCCAGTCAGAGAAGTAATGGCCAGAAAAGCTTTCTAGTAAAAGCTGGTTGTACTCTTAATTTCTTCCTTTTAGAAATTTTCAGCTCGAAAACTACTGATAGTTTTTCTTGCAGCTGCTTAAGAGAGAGGCACACTATCAGAGCTCAGGAGTGTGTTAGCCAAAAGCTCCAGCTGAGCTCCAGTGAGCATGCTTGTACTGCAGGCAGGTCTGATTTGCCCAGCTGCCCCAAACCTCTGTTTCGGTGTTCCTGACAAGTGACACCCTTCTGGGGAGAGCTGACAGTTCTGTTCTGTGTCCTTGCAGCCTTATAACCCACCAAAGCCTCTCTTCCACAGAGGCAACTCTGTTTTACCAAAGCACTTCGCTTGGCAGACCCAAAATGGGAATTTGCAAAAATGAGAAGCAAAAGATGGTCTGACAAGGGTTGTGCCTGAGAAAAATGTTTGAGCCCATGACTGGCTATGTCTTAAGACCTTGTATTACACCAGGTTTTATCTGTCAATTGTTGTTTCCTCCAAGACTATGAGTTGCTACAGATACCTACTTCCATTTCTGCATTATCAACAACTTTCAATCTTCTAATGAATACCAACAAAATATGGGAGGATAATCTCATAAATACTGATTATAATGACCAGGATGATCATGTCCAAAGACATTTATTAAACAAATTTATTCCCACAAAGCACATAAGCCATGGTATCTTGGGTGCAGAGATAGGATATATAAACAGCTTTTTTAACATGAAGGAAGAGTGTTCTATTTTTCAATTTAAAATGATATAATGAGTGAGAAGAGAAATTATCAAGAAATTGATAATTTGGCAGGCAGAAGTACTGTCAGAGAATCAACAGGGGTAGGAATTAAAAATATGAAAGAAATTTTGAAACAGCTGCAGGAAAATGCCCACTTGGAAGCCACATGGGCATTTCTCGATGACATCTGTGTGGAAGACCAACATAATTAATTTTTTATCATCTTTTATCATCTTGAGGAAATTTTAATAGGACAAGTGTAGAAGACATTTCAGGAGAAGCTTTAGACTGGTCACCTGATTAAAAAAAGTTAAGCACATGTTTAAGGGACTTGCTGCCTTGCAATCTTAATTATTACGGACAATTTCCATGTGTGTGTTTACTTTAACATTGTCTCCTGCTGGAGAACAGCTGGCTGCAAATGGGCTGGCAAGGTGAACAGAAACAGCTCTGCAATGTCCAGCAACTCAGACAAGTCTCATCACCTGCACAAATCGGCTGCCAACCTGACAAGCATGAAATGTCTCAGAAGGATCCACATTTCATAGCTGTTGTGCCTCGTGGACTGTGTCACAGGCAAGCAGCAAGATGCTCAGGGCACAGTGACACAGTATTGTTGCATGTCAAATACTGAGGAAAGAACGTAGATCCTTAACAATTCATTTTTCTTCTGAAAGGCATGGGTTAATTTGGTGTTTGTGAATAGATCTGTGCTCTGTTCATCTACAGTGCAATGCTGGCAGAACTGTCTGGTTTTCCATTAGTAAACCTCAACAGCTTATTATTTTTGAGTTAATTGCTAATTGTTCAACTCAAAGACTGATCCAGGCGATTCACAGGCTGACAGACCCAATGCTCTGTCTACATGCCTAAATTTTAAATGGCTGTTTGAGGTGAATCTCATCAAACAAGTACAAACAGAGCCATGCCAAGAAAAGGCTGCATAGAGCTGAGTCACTCCATGGTTTGAACAGTGAGAAGATGTACAGAAAGAGATGAAAACAGATGCACTAGGGGAAGGTTATCTATAATACTGAGTAGTGGAATAGAAAGCAAATACCTAACGATGGTGCCAAGGTTTAGAGCCTGACAAGATAAGAGAGTTGTGATGACTGAGGAAACACATGGGATGTGATGGAGAAAATTAGGAAAAGAAAATAACATACTTTTCTTTTGGAGAATGATAGTCTAATGTAGTCATCTAGAACAAACAGCAGAGAAAGGAGCAGGGGCAAGGGTGCCTGATAAGGCACAAAGCCAGGCTTTGAGAGGAAGTTGGAGAAGAAGAAACAGATAAATGTGTGTGGAAATACAAGAAAAAAAACCCTCCCAGAACCACTAGAACCACAGTGGGGTAAAAGAGATCAGTAGATTGTAGATACCTCACATTTCCCTTATCTACCTACTCATGAACTGACTGGAGTGTGTATTAAAGTACACAGGTAAGGAGCTTCTCCCCTTGTCCCCACTGATAATGAGCCAAGTATAAGTGATGGAAGCCTGTTAAAAATAGTCTCAGACAGACAGGTACTTAACAGATGAAAATACAATAAAAATCAAAGTTAAAATATCACCATTTGAGGGGTGGCTCAATCTATGAATTGCATGAACTGCCTGATGGTCCTGGGCGTGCTTCTTCCATGGATATCATACCTGGGAGGCACTGCCCTTGCAGCCTTCCATTTCACAGGCAGCAGGACACCACTGTCTACATGAGTCTGGTCTCAAAAGTCATAAAGTTGCCAGTCAATACATTGGCCTACTTTGCTGTCAGGACTGAACTATGAAGTGGAAAAATCTGAAATTATGTTCAAAGAGCAGAAATAGTGCTTTTGACCAGCAGGGTTCACAGCATCTATATTGCAGCAATGAGACAAGTATAATTTTATGTTTTTCTCCTCTCATATTCCACAGAGACTTAACACCTCCCAGCTTTCCTTAGTATGTACATGGAGAGAATGAATAGTCACAAAGCCTTCTTGAAATCACAGGGACAAAATGCATCATGCAAATACTAAGTTTGCATTTTTTTGGAGCACTGAATGACACTGCAGCAATCCCAGCCTGACCATGCACTCGCAGACCTCTCTGTGACTGGGGGACTGTGCTGTGTAAGTACCAATTATGTTGCTACAGCTCCTGAATGGCACCATTTTGTTGTTAAAGTGAACAAAGGATGCCTACGAGGCAGTGAAATGTAAGGTGCTGAGAGGAAAGTTTTCTGTGGCGTGCTGGGGGAATGTGGGCAGCAGGAGCAACATGACAGGGCTTGATGAATGATGTTACACGAAGAGAGGCTGGGCCAGATGTGTGCATGCAGTGAACGTCTGTCCTGGGTGAGCGGGGTAACGCACTGGGAGTGAGCAAAGAAAAGCTCCTTTCTGTGGCAGGATTTCATCCCCCTCTTTTGTCAGGACCTTTCATTTAGAAATGCTACTCTTGTAGCGTGGTGGCCATGGGCTACACTGTGTGAACCCATTTTGGCAGGAGGGTAACACAGTGGAACGGCTTCATCAGCAGGCAGGAGTGACTTGGGCTCCCTCCAAATCAAACCCTCAGGAGCCAAGCTTGCTCTTGATGAAATAATCATCACCTCGATTGTCGACAATTAGCAGAAGCAAATTTGACTAGCTACACCACAGACTCAGTACTAGGAATTTTAAAATGTTGCACAATTAGAAGTTTCATTGATCTTTTAGTGTTGAATCCAAAGACAAAAAAAGTTTTATTACATTTGGGGAATTGAAAAAAAAATTGTTTATGTAACATTCTGATAAATAAATTACTTGAGTGGAGTATTTGCCCACCTCTGGTTGGCAATGCCATATCTGAAATCTTTTCCAAACAGGTAATATTTAGTTCCGGAACACAACTAACATCCTACTCTGCTGACTATTTGGATTCATTATTGACAGCAATGTGTGGAGACAATAAGGTTAAAGAGGTAAGCAGGTAGAATGCAGTCAGATATCACAGCACTTCTAACACCAATTACCAGAAAAGAAGGAAGTTAGTAAAGTCTCCTCTGAGTAGAGATTTCCTTTACATTGCAGCTTTTCCATCTTTGCAAATGAAATGTACAGAAACATGTGCCAATTGTAAGGTCTTTTTTTGTATAGTGTTGCACTGAAATCCCCTGTGTTATAATCTTTCTGTACCAAGAAAGCATTTTTTTAATGTTACAGGCCATCTCCAACACTGTGGGAGAAAATACCTCATGAAAAGAGATGTTAGAGGTACGTGGGCTCAGCACCATTGTAATATAACATTGCAGCCCACAGTGGTAAAATATAAATGTTAGAGGTGGCAGTGTAAAATATAGACAGTCTGTGGCTTTAGATGAAACAAAGTGTGTGTAAAAATTGCAAAGCATTCTGCAGCTTCCTAGTGATCAGATCTCTGGAAAAACAGCATTTTTTTTACAGCTAAACATGATATAAAGTGGCTGATAACATGTTTTTCAGGTTTTTTTTTTTTTTTTCCTTTTGACTTACACAATTTCAAGCAGACCAACAATAAAATCAATTAATGTAAACTTTATGTGACTCTTCATTGGCTGTCAAGGACAACTGCGATGATGGACCCACCAGATAAAGAAGCATGTTACCCTCCTGAACCCATTTTTTATCTCAGTGTATTACTGTGAGTTGTCTTTTCAATGGATGTTTGATGAGAAATCATGTTTTTCTGAGCCCTTTTTAAGACAGACAAAAATGAATTGGTCTCTCTTTAATGACCTACATCAGGCAATTTATCTAAACATCGTAACATAGTCATACATAAAAGTTAGGGCAACTCCTTCTCTTAAACCATGTAGTGATTAACTTTACTTGTGTATTTATTTCAACATGCTAGAGACGTCAATCATGGGACTTACTTCAAAGTGTACCAACAACTCCCTTTTCCAGGCAATTATATTTAAGAAACCTTTAATTTTGTTGTACCTAAACAAAAGAGGAAATTCCTTTAACAGTGTATGAAAATAATTTGGATATATTAAAATCACATATAAGCACAAAATTGAAACAAAATCTGTTATCAGGACAGTATTACAAAATACTCGTAAGCATTTGTATTTTAGCATTCTTATGTGACATCTAAATGTCAGCCGTTTTCTTTCTATATTTTCTTTTCTCTGTGTCACTGGCAGAGTAACAGCTGAGATTTGTATTTCTTTTTCAACTACCATGCTGTTATAGGCTTTTGCAGATATGCCCTTGATTTCCAATTTATTACCTGATAACAAGGGTTATAAGCTGGTACTTGCACATACAAAGAATGGGAAATGTGGGACAGTACTAGAAAAAAAGAATCCTTAAAGTCCTTTCAGTGCTTTGAAACAGTAAAATAATAAACCCAGTGAACTGGTATGTCAATCTTTTACTGTTTCAGCTACAACACATGCCAAGGCATATGCTGGCATCTCTCCCAGCCCTTTGATGGGAGCCAGTGGCCATGGGTAGCCACACTGTGCTCACTGGGCTTGCAGAAATAAGTGCAGCACCAAGGTTTCTGCTGGCTCTGCTCTTGCTGAAAAGTAACTTCCCTACTGCAGCCACCTGAGGAACCTGCTTATTTAAGTCAAGAAAGCAGAATCTGGCCTTTGGCATGCAGTCTTACTATTTCCCACAGAGTAAGTAATGATCTATAATGCCCAATAAAAGACAACTATTGTGGAGTGAACGTTATGATTGTTACCACGTCCAGATATACTCTACCAGAGAGCAAGGGCAGCGTTAGGTGTTCACAGCAGTTTTTTAAGTTGTGTTAGCACTTGTTGGCACTATTCCAGGAGGAGCTGCATTAAGTCAGAGCATCCAGCTCAGAAGGGGGTCTGCCAGCCCTGGGGTTCAGTCCTCCTCCCACACACATCACACGGCAGAGCTGAGAAAGCCAGAACTCACCCACACTGGTGTGTTCTTACAATGGCTGGCAAAACTGGCCAAGCAGAGCACGAGGGATTGTACTGGCCCTCCTAAGAGGGACATGGCAACTTGCAGCCCCTAGTGTACTGGCAAGGTCTGAGGAGTGAGCTCATTAAGGCTCAGTCCATATTCTTTATGGCCCTTTTTTTGTATTGGAATAACAGTGATCTGGTAGGAATGGGAATAAAGTAAAATTAGCAAGCTTTTCATAGATTTTAAAGTGACAGTGTCACTGGTGAATGGATGATGCTGGAAAATGGTGGTGGCACCCTAGAAATGCCCAGTCACCTACCCAGTGATCAGACACACCAGCAGCAATCATACATAATAAGATAAAAATGCCCTTCTGGAAATGCCTAAGTATGTTGGCCTTTGACAAATACTATGTAGGGTGGTGTTTTGGTGTTGTTTTTTTCTTTGTTTGTTTGTTTGTTTGATTTTTTTCCTCAGAAGTAAATAATGAATGTTTTATAACCATCAAAAAAATTTTCTGCTTTCCCTCTTCAGATTACCATTAAGAATAAGTGACACAGACAACTACTATCCAAATAAGTAGACTGATGCTTTTACAATTGATATTCTTCCCCCTCCACCCCCACATTTGGAAATCATAGAGAAGAAATAGCAGCTATGCAACTTCAAAGAACTTTCTAGCACTGGATGTCATTAGAGATGCTACAGCTGTTCTTCCTTACTGCGATGGCTCTGGCTCTCAGATGCAGCACGTTCTAAACAACAGTAAGCAGGGAATGGATGATCGTTTATGCACTTTAAGTTTTGGTGTAAGTATATACCAGACAGTATATACACCAATCTACAGCAGAAGGTATGTGCCTTCCAACTTGATTTCAAAATTCTGCTGACCATGCTCACAGCTAAACCATGGGAGCCTGGAGCTGACCAAGATGCTTTACTGGTTAATGGACTGACTGTGTAAACCATGAGGCAGCAGGGGTGGATGTGTGTTTTTGGGTGCTCTGAAGAGCCCTGAGCAAGGCACAACTTCAGGGTGGTAGAGGGGCTCCAGGCAGTGGGACTGGATCCATCCTAAGCCTTTGATCCCAGGGACCAAAAGCATTTCAGGAGGAGTTACTCAGCTTATCTGTCACAGGAACAGTGGCACAAGAAGAGGAGACTTTACTGTCAAGAACACCCATGACATCATGACTTTGGTTTCATTTCTGCATTAGATTCTCAGGTACCCTGATGTAACTGGGTGTATGGTTTGTACAAAAAAACTCCCTTTCCAGATAAAAATGGGACTACTGGTCTTAGCATCACTCATACTAGTATAAGGCCAAAGCAGGTATCTGTCACTCAATAACTTATTTTGTTGTTTTGTTGTTCTTGCTAATCATTAAAATTTTAATGTATCAGTCCTTCCCATAGCATTCCACATCATCCTGTACTGCTTTCACAGAATCAGAGGGTATCTTGAATTGAAGAGACCCACCAAGATCATCTTGTCCAACTACTGATATGGGCCATAAGCCAGATGCTTCTGCTTATTCCCCATCTCACCTCCCTCACAGGGCACACCATGTACGTGCTGATTTAGCAAAATACACAATGCTACCAAGGGAGCAGAGTGACAAGAATGAGATGTCCCGGTACTGAACTGGGACATTCCTTTTTCCTGGGAACGCTCAAGCCCTGATAAGTTTGCATTTCCTCTGCACATGGATGGACTCCCCCGTTGGGATGAGCAGGTTAGCCAGTTATTTGTGTTGCCATTGGCTTGCCATTAATAGTTAATATTGTCTGGCACTGAATGCATTGTTATCAGGCCTCTAAGGTATCACATTTGATGGGCACAATTCACACTTCTCGGAACTATTATTCCAAGTTTCCTGCTGGCTCCTTAGTTTACTCAGGCTTCTTATTTCCAAGGTTATTTTTGCAGCAACAAAGGCTGGAAATGTAAGACCTGATTCTCTGCCAGGGAGAACTGTGCCCTAGCTGCCTGTGCTGGGGCACCGTGGGGCATTCCACAGGATCTTGGAAAGCCACAGCCACCCCAGCAGGGACTCCCCAGCTCTGGTTACAAGCCCGGAGTCAGGCAGTCACACTGATGTGTCCCTCCTTCAGGACCACAGTAAAGCACTTCTACCAGCCTGAAAGCCATGAATTTCCCTAGCCAGCTTTCCATTATGAAAATCCGTAGTTTCTTTTTCAGTTTGGTGTTGTAGCCAGGTGGATGTGGGGCTTCCTCTTTACTCAGCTCCATGACCTGCCCCCCACTGAACTAGCAGACCTCCGTTTGGTATCTGCAGGCAGCAACTGGCAAATGAGAGTCACCCAGCAGTTGATAACATTTTATTGAAAGTGGGTAAATATAAGGCCAAAGACACAAAGGATCATGAGCCACAAACTGGAGGGGAGGTGGGAAACTAAACAGGAGACAAATGCATTGCTCTGTACTTCCAAATCAGGAAATAAGGACATTCTTTCAAAACAGCAGATAATGAGTATGGAAAAATACCTACAACCAGGAAAACGTGAAACTAGTATTATCAGGATTATATTTATTCTAGTTTAATGGACTGTATCTGGTATATATTAAAACAGTCCTAAGCAATACTTCTGTAGTTAAAGATGCAAAGATACTTCTGTTGTTAAAGACGGTTTTTTCATTGCAAACACAAATTTCAGGGTGTATAGTTCAGCTTAAGCATGAGATAGAACTGCTGTGTCTGGGTGTGGTTCCTGCTTCCCTACACAAGACAATCCAAACCAGCTATATTGTTTTTACTTAGAACAACAAACACAAAGAAATTGTTTTGGGGCTCTCTCCAAATATGGCCGATTTCCCCTTTGACAAGAAAGAGGATTTAAAACAGAATGGGAATGTCAGAACAAGTTCTTGTGCTAAGAAGATTCCCTACTTGCAATGGATGAGGATTGACTCACTTTCATAATTATTTTCAACATGGAGTTCTGTCAGTATCTGGCACTGTTAGTGGGATATTACTGGAATATATACAGCAAAGAGTTTAGTCCAATGAGGATAATAGGTCCCAAAAATGCTAGTGTGGCTTTCTACTTCAAGATATGCACAGTGCAGATTATGCAAAATAGTAGCAACAGATCTTGTCTACACATGGAGTTATTCCTCCAAAATCATGTCTGGATCCTCCTCATTCCAGAAAAAAAAGTGTGTTTGATGCTGTGCTTAAGTAATTTTCACTGTAAATTAGAATAACTGAAAGGAAGAAGTTTGATTCTTCAGTAAGTGAGTCCATACACAGTGTTCTTTAAATATCTTTTGCATTATAAAGTCATATTCTACCACAACCTAGCTCTGAGTTGCAGATAATATTGTATTTATAAAGTGTACACTCTCGGGGGATAAGAAATACTGCTCAAAATGCCATCCAAATGTTGAAAATGTAATATTTACACTGGATAGGTGCCATTCTTGTCTGGCAGGCTAATGGATCAGAAAAAACTGTCTGTGAAAAGACGACTGTGGCAGTGGCTGGGAGTCCAGCAGTTTCTTTTTCCCCTCCCTCCCCTTTTAGCAAAATTGTACTTCCTGGTGTTATGGTTTAAATCAGATTTTGAGAAGTCCATTATGATGCATCTGTTTAAAATATCAAGGGGAAGCACAATTCAATAACACTAAATGTACAAAAGCAAGGGCTGTGAATTAATACTGTCTCTCCTGCTTAACTCCCTGCCTCTCGTGTTACAGCGTCATCGACACACAGTTTCACATCTTCTAAAATGTGTCATGAACTGTAAACAGCCAGTTGTGCCTTTGAATATCTTCTCATGGCCTTGCATCATCTACGTCAGACCTGGTGGTCTTACAAAGAGTAATCCAACCTTGTTGATTTTAAGATAATATTTTAGTTGAATTATGTTGTAGTTACAGGAAATCAAAATGTTATATACCTATTTGTCTTTTTGGCAGTTTATACTTTGTGTTGCCATTTATATTACCTGGAGAAAAGCCCCCCAGATAACCCATGCAAATCATTTGTAGAGGAGCTAATTTCTATTTCTTCTAAAGCCAATTTTAAATCTCCTCCATATGGCTGATACAAAGTATTATGAGGCAGTTGATGAAAACGTGGCTCCAATGAAGTCAGTGAGTTTTGTGACTGACTTCAGGAGAGCCAAGATTTCATCCATTATCTCTTTCTGTAGTATAGGGTCCAGCTGTATTGCAGCTAAAAAACCCCCCAAAAAGCAAAAATACAAATCCATCAACAAAAGACTGAACCTATTAATCAACCTAGGACAATCTAGTTAATGTATTGCAAGGTAGGCCTCTGTTGGACGTGCATGCCTTCAAATTCTGCAAGCATTTAAAGAAACCCTGCCATAAAGTGCCCCAAGTGCAGCGCCAGTCGCAGAGCCCATATAAAATCCATCCTGCCTACCGCAAGTATCGCACTCTGCCATAACTGGGCTCTCCTTCCTCACCCTCTGAGGCCCTTCTGACAGGCAGACTGCAAACTTCCCCAGGCAGAGCTCCAGGGTTTACTTGTGGCAGCTGGAGTTGCAAGGCAATGTCGGATACTGAAAGAACCAGGGATGAAGCTGGATGTAAACAACAGTTCAGCTTAGTCTAACGCAGCGTCAGACATTCGCCTGCCGAACCTTTATTGTGTCCATTTACACATCACCCACACTTGCCTGGTGTATCTTTATCTTTTGAATTTTACACCACATTAAGCTGATACAAAAATTCTATTGTGGAAGTAGTGTTGCATACCCCAAACCACCCATCACAAATTAGAATGCTAAATTTAGGAAAGAAAGTTTCTCTCACCACTGAAACCCGGATGCCGCACACATAAGCGTGTACCCTGATTCCTGCCCGTAAACCCCAGGGAACAAATGGGATTCTTCATGTTGTGATATTGTACAAGGACTTGCTCAGGCGGAGAGCAGCACAAAATAGCAAACAGCTGATCAACCAGATGACAGAGTTATGTTTTTAAGACCATATTTAAAAATAAAAATGGTTTGCACACCGTAGCCTTAAGAGGGAATTCCCAGGAATGTGTCCGAAATCCAACAAATATTAGTATCGATCCTGAAAAGTCTTTCAGTAAAGCAAACTAACTCCAAACCCTTTCATTTCACTTAAAATCTCTTCAAAGTTATGTAGGCATGCACACACCTTGGCCACATGTATGTGGAATTCTGTAGTGCTTTGCTGACTTTTTAATTTATCTAAGTTCAAAGCTTTGATCACAGTGCTGCTACACTTTCTGTTTGCATTTTTGCAAGTTTTACATTATATTTGGTGAGAGAAGACTTAAAATTTAATTGGAGAGAAAAAAAATATTATTTAGCTTTCATTGAAAATGTGTGTGTTTCCATAGATGGTGTAGAGCTCAGATTTTTTTAAAAATGCAGTAGACAATGTGACATGGTCATTTTCTTCTGCTTAAAAAGTACAACTTTCTGTGAGCATTAGTAACCGCAGTCATTATTGTAAAATTATGGAAGATTTATTTAAAAATCTGAGAAGGAAGAAAAAGAAGGGTTTTGCTCCTTTTCCAAATGTATTTAATTTAATTTGTAATTTGCCAGTAAATGTATATATGAATTACCAAGTAACATCCTCATTGTCTTAATCAGAGGCGATGAACATAAGGATATACAAAACATTACAACTTTTGAATCAGTGAGATAAATATACATTTTAATGCTGTATGGTCTGCACATGCACAGAGCCAATTTTGTTCAAACTGAAATACCTATTTTTAGAAACCAGTCTTAATTCAAGACAGCCGAAGTAAAGCAAGCACTGCTCTATACTATACCTACAACTTTCCCATTCATTCAGACGTATCAAAATAAAGAGCAATACTGTTTCTGTTTTTCTTTGTAATCCTGCCTCAGTACACGGTGAAGAGATTCAAACTGACTGAAATGCGCAGAGCTGTTAGAATTTCTACTAAAACCAACTTCATGTTTATTTTTTTTCCCTCTTAGTGAGAACGAGGCTGGTTGTTCCTGCTCATATATCGTCTGTTTGTCAGCCAGCTTTCCCTTATGGATCCCTTACTGCCCGCTCCCTGTCGGGGCTGCTCCGGCTGCACTTCAGCGGGTACCGGCTCAGGCTCAAAGACAAGCCAGGCTTAGGCAGAGAGTCATTATTTTTCGTGCGGTGGCCTTGAACATGAGCCTTGCCACATGAGAGGCAACTATCCTCTCCACCTGAATAGAACGAAACCTAAAATATTTTCTACCCACAATTTCCTTGTTTTATTATTATTACTCCCCTCCCTCCCTCTCTCCACCCTCCCTCTCTCTCCCCCCTCCCGCGTTAAGTTTCGGGCGGCTCTGGCAAGCGGCTCCATGTGACGGCAGCGTGGTCGCTTCCTTCCCGGCCAGCCACAGGCAAATCCCGATGGAGCACCAAGGGACGGACATACCGAGGGGGACGCGATGCCCGGAGAACCTGGCATCGCCGCCTCGTCTGCTTCCTAAATTGCCCGCACTTCAGCAACCCGGCGCTGCCGGCGCCCGAAGCAGCCGGAACGCGAGCGTAGCCCCTTCCCACGGGCAAGGACGGCCGGCACGGCACGGGGGGAGCGAGGCGAGCGGCGGCAGCTTGTCCCGTCCCGTCCCGTCCCGTCCCCGTCCCGTCCCGTCCCGTCCCGTCCCGTCCCGTCCCGCTGTGTCCCCCGCCCCGCCGCGGCCGTGTGCGGCGATGCTCGCCCGGTCCCCGTCCCGGCCGTGCCTTCTCCCTGAGCAGCACCGACGGCGAAGAAAAGGCTGAACGTACCTGGCTCCTGGGGCAGCCCGGAGGCGCAGAGGGCGAGCCCTCTCTGCCGCCTCGCCCGCCCCCGGCACGGGACACCCTGCCTGCCCCGGGCGCGGGGGAGCCGGGGCGGCGGCGCGGCCGAAGCCGTCGGGAGCCCGCTCCGCGCTGCCTGCCCCTCCAGGAGCCTTCCAGCCCAGATATACCCGTATTGTTTTCCTCGCACCATTTTTTTTTTTTTTGATTTGCAAGAAGACGCCAAATTCCCCGTAAATGGCTCATTTCTGGGGCGGGGGGCGCTCCCGGCGGCCCGCGGGGGTCGCGGCGGAGCCGCCGCATTCCCGCTCCCACAGCGCCGCCTGGCGGTGCGCCCGCGCCCTGCGCCGCCGTCCCCGCGGCCCGCCGGGAACACGCGGGGATCGCCGTAAACGAACCCCCCGTGACCCATATTCAGTTCAAGTGCAATCTTTCTTTTTTTTTCCCTTTTCTGCCCCACCCCCCTCTTTTTTTTTCCCCTCTCGGATCCTCTTTCAAGCCCACTCCACGCTGCCGCGCTATTACATGCTAATTTAATTTTACTATGGACGATATTTTCAGCATTTGCTGAGGACAGTAAATTTTGTAGTTTATGTTATTTCACTTTTTATGACTTTTTAACACTTAATAAAATTTTATTAGAGCACTTTTGTGTTTACAAGGCCACAAAACTCTTGGCAGGTTGTCAGAAGTCCTTTTTATTATGATCCTACTGATATACTGCGAGTAATGAAATAATCATGTCCAGAAATGTATCAAAGGCCAGAGGGATTATCCAATTTAATGGCTCCACAGATGCGCTGTGAGGGATACGGACAGGCAACGCGTCGACAGGCTAAAAGGCGTGTGCGAGGCGGAGGTAGCCCTGCTTAATTTCTTTCCCATTGCAGGCTGGTGCTGTGTTATCCTGAAGGCTCCGGGCTCGGTCAGGTGACTCCCTGTGCTTTCAAGAAAAATGGATTTATTCTGGTGCAAAAAGCTCTTTTCTTTTTATTCTTCGTAGGTGTGCATCTAACGCTGACGCTCTTGCTCTGGTGTTTCCACTGCTTGCGACTTTCAGCGAGACACAATTTACTGGAAAACACCCAATGTCATCATGCCATTGTGCAGCAAACAGTGGCTTTGGGCATTAGGATTTAGTCGTGCAGCCAACAAATAAATACGCAGAAAAAAGAAAGACCAAAATAAACAAACATAAAAAAAAAATCAAAAGCAGAACAAGCTGGTGAGATCAAATACAAGTGAGATATTTAAGAGCATTCTGTGAAATTACTGGTTTTTGCTTTTGTCTTAGCCAGCACAGGGTTGTGGGAGTGCTCTCGTTTGTGCATGTGCCTTCCTTCCACAATGGTCTGTTTTTCTACACTGCTGCAGTGCTATAGCCTGAGATTATGAAGCTGTTTTTAAGGCAATTTCCTTTTATTTTAAATAATTCTTCATTTAACATATGTTGTTGAACTCGTTCTTGCGTCAAAAGGAGGCGATTATACTTCCTGACCCTGACAGCAAGGTGGGTGGCTTTGTTTTATAATTAAATTTGCTGTGTTCAATTTCATATTTTTCTTTCTCTTCTGTTTCCTAAAGACCTGCCAAAAAAGATAAAAGATAGCAATAGTACCAGAAACACTTCAATGCCAGTTTTGTCTCTTTAACATGTATTGTTCCAAACTTTCAAGCTTCACAGGCACACTAGAAGGATATTCTTTCACAATTTTACAATTACTTGTGTAATTCCCTGTGATTTTAACCCTGCCCCATTAAAGTCTCCAACAAGAACATATTTCATAATTTCCAAAGCAGAAAGAGGACTTTTTTCTTCCAGCACAAACATATGTATTATATTCCAAGGTATCTCATGATACTGCCAATAGGGATTTCTTTTTAAGAAAACAGGCAGTAACTGTGTGTTTTAAAAATATTCTTGAATAATTTGCAAGGACTTTACAAACAAATCTGAAGACAAGATTAGAAGTGATCAAAGAATTTATCTTCAAAATCATGACAATATATTAGAGGACCACATGTTTGTGTATTTATTCATATTGTGAATCTGCCTCACTTTGGAAAAGTGCCTCCAAAATCAATGGGGTTTCAGGAGGAGTTAAAATAATGCACAGTGTTAGTAAATATGCCAGAACCTGGCTCAGGAGAAGTAATACAAATCATTAAATACAGTTTAGCTTCAGGACAGAAGTTTTGTTTTTCTAGAACAATATCATCTACTGTAAATCACATGTTTGCAGGTCAAGGTCAATTTAAATTTCTTAAACCTTTAACAGCAATCAAACTGGAAACCTGCAGGATGAAATAATGTGGTAAAAGAAGTGATGGGCTGGAAATTGTTAAATTTGGAAGAGGAGTAGTTGCTATTGTTCTTTTGAGAGAAGGGGCTAACTTTGAAATGCTTTGAATATAAATATATAAACATGCCACACATTATTTAGTCAATGAAGCATCTAACTAATTTAACCCTTTCTTGGGTGCTTCAGTTTTTTTCTGGAACATCAGAAAAGGCCTGAGGAAGCAGTTCCCACCATGATGAAAACAGAAACAGAGAGGCAGGATTCAGTAACTGGACCTGGACTGGTTGCCTACAGGAGGTGTGCAAGGCTGTCAAGATAGTCCCAGCCGAAAGAGCGCAACCTTTGTGGAATAATTTAAGGAGGCAGCATGACTAAGGCCAGCCCTGTCCGCAGGATACACCAATGCCACCCCCTGGAGAGGTCCCTCACACCCCACTGGCCACTGTCAGGGCAGTTATGTGGGTTGAGACATTCCCCTTCACCAAGGAAGACCTGAAGATGGTACATGGAGAGCATGGGTCCAAGCAGAAATCTGTGGATAGTCTGTGACTGTGTTTACAAATAACCCTGTTTGTGACTCAGTCATTCTCTAAGAGCCCATCATGCAGGGGCACCAGTGAAATGCAGCACACCCAGCACACGGGGCATTGCCAGATCTCCTGATGCCCTGGGGAATGTGAGAAGATACATATCCATCACTTCAACGGGTCAAACCCTACCCCTATTCAAGCCAGTGGAACTTACGCCATTGTTCACAATGACACTAAAAGTGCAGTCATGATTAATTAGTTATTAATAGGCGGTTTACCTGTGAGCTTTCCAATGACTGTACTAAGCACAAAGCCGGAGTACAGTATGCTATAGACTGATGGATGAGCAACTGCAGATTAACAACTTATTTACATCCAACATGCCAACAGCATGAAACTCAACCCAGGAGTCCTCAGCTAAAGAAGAGAAGGTGTTCTGCAAAAGCTGTTTTCATTTTAACCATAGAACTCGTATGCATAAGAGTGGGATTTGTGCAACTGAAGCCCATTCAATTTTCTGAAAACAAATTTTAGGTTGAGGATGAAGCCAGCAAATCAAGTCCCTTCTGAAATCTGTTAAGGGACTTTAATCAAGTATTTAATTTTTCTTTTGCAAAACTGCTGGCAAAACAAGAAATAGGTACTTTTTCAAAGCTGTTTGTTATTTTTAGTTTTTGGTTGGTAAATCATTTGCTTGTTGAAAGCTGCCATTTTCCAAATCAGGAGAAAATGTAACAAAAATTATGGGTCCCTCAAAGTGATGAAAACATTCCCTGAGCCTTGGTTACTATTACTTGAGAAGGAAGATTATAGATTAGATATTAACATAGTCCCCTGGTATTCAGGAGACCATAAGACAATCCCTTCTCTGTAAATTAGAGCACAGACTGGAGTCCACATCTGCCATGTCCCAAATGAGTGCCTAATGCCTAAGTGATGGGATCTTTCCAGTGAGGCCACTCTAGGGAGCTGAAGGGAAGAGAGAAAATAACAGCAGAGTTTAATTAACCTGTCTTATGAATTTTTAATAAAATTCCTGAAGTTTGGGGAGTTTGTGGCTTGTGACTGAGACTGGAACTCCAACCTAGGTCATCAATTCAAAAAAACACATGTTCCTATCAAAACTCTATCCATTTTTTTCAATGTAGTTATCTGCTAGAAAGTTTAGTGTGCTACAGATGTATTAAAGAATGAAAGTACAGGAAGATAATGATATAAACTTAAAGTATATAAAAATAAGACTGTTGAAGTGCTACCTACATTGCATTTTTATTATAGTTTAATGGACATACGCCGATGAGCATTGTGCCTCTGTGTCCAATCTGATAGATGTACCCCATAAAAGCTTTCCTCAGAAGAAAGTCAGATAAGTGAAACTCAGTAGAAAAATAGCTGTACTTTCTGCAGCTATAGATTATTCAATCAATGAAACTCCTATCTAACTCAATACTACCCACATCCTTGGATTTACTTTCTGAACTCTCATCTGAAGTACAAACTGGCTCCCTCAGTTTCCTCTTATGACTGTGGTAATTTTGAAAGCCCAGAAACCCTTCCTGAGGAGTAAGCAGTAGCTCCAGACTATGGTTTTTGTGGCTGAGACATAAAGAATAGCAGTTAGAGTTCTCAAAACAGAGCTTTGGACTTGCTTTAACATAGTTATCATTTATAATGCAATGTCATTGCAGTTCTAAAGCTGAGTGGCAGTTATGCAATCATTTAATGTTTTCTTTTGTTTTGGCTTAGTCCCATTTTTGTTCTTTGTTTTCACTCCATGTAACTATATCTATCTATCTATCTATCTATCTATCTATCTATCTCATTACTAGTTCTCAAGAAATTGTTAACATTTCTTTTACTGTCTCTTTTCCTGGTAACTTATGGAGACAACTTTACTAATGGTAACCATAGCAATAGAGAAAGAAAGTCTAACACGGCCACCTTAAAACACACAATAACTACAAGGAACCCGAGGTGCAGTTCTCAGCTGGAGGAATTATAAACAGCAAACCCAGCTGGAGAACTTCCTACTTTATACTGGAAAGTTCTACCAAACCTCTATAGTCATCCTGCTGACCTGTTAGGGATTAGGGACTCTTATTTTATTTAATACCCCTGTACCTGTCCCGTGCCTTCTGCATGTGAAGCATTGGCACAAGTAACAAACATGGCAAGGGTGCTCCCAGAGCCACTGGGAATCGTCTGGCTGCCCAAGTGCTGCTCTAGTTATTCTCACAGGACAACACCCAGCAACTTGCTGAGTACACGATTATCTTTATAATCATTTTCCAGAGGGGAAAATGAGGCACTTGAAGGTATTTAGGGCCTTAGGAGAGTCCCTCTAGCTCCTCTTCTCACAGAATCTGCCTGACTTCTGTTTTTCATCTTTACCTCCTTAAAATATCCTGGTGAGTATCTTAGGGGTTTTACAGATCTGAGAGCAAACGAGGAAGATAAATTCATGCCCCTTGGTTTACCAGATTAGCCCTTAAGCACAGCAGGTAAGGCAGCATGAAATCTCCAACAGCAATCTGCCCTCTCCTTCCTGAGTAAAACATGGGCAAGTGGGTGCCAGGGGCAGCTGTGGCAGAGGGATTAATCTGAGGAGTCCCATGTGGCCCAACATGTGCAGGTGCCAGGGATGTAGGGTGTTCATGAGCAGTGCCTGCACAGCAGCCAGTGCACGGGGATGCCTGCTCCAATGGCTTTCCTCTCCCTTTTACTCTGGGATGGAGAGGAATGTCTGTTTTCCCTGATGGCTGGGGACAGGGGCCATTTCAAGCATCATCTTTTTGACCCAAATTCTGCCTTGAAGAGAGCATTATGGAGACTGTCTGCAGCCCGCCCTGGTCTCTCAGACCATGTTGCTTCTCCCTCTCTCCTTGCATAGTCCCAGCCATACTGGGAAGTTTGCCATGGGAGAGGGAGGGCTGATACATCTTGCAGATTTTTTTTCCATCTTGATCTGTGTGCATTTCTTTCCTGATGCCCTCTGAGGCAAAGATGAGGAGATATTTTTATCTCCCTTATCAATGAGAATTACCAGGATCTTAAAATACCATTTAGAAGTGCTGTAACAATGAACATTACACTGACAGTAGCTCTTTAAAGGTTTCTCATGTAAATAAAGACTGTCTCCAAGAAGAGTCCCATACATAATATTACACAGTAATCATTAGCTTTAAAAAGTATTACAAACAAAATAAAATTCAACACGTCAAAATGGATTTGGATTGTGTGACCATTCAAAGCTTATTAAAATGACAAACTCGAAAAAGCTGGAATGCTTTAAAGTCAGCACTTGTTCATGTGCTAGTTTGATTTAAAGAAGACTCCAGAGGCTTTATTGAATTATATAGTTATATATTACATTCTCATGAATTATTCCCCAGACTTCAATGCTGGCCAAAATAGGGTCACTGCTAGGCCCCGGGTCCCTCCCCCTGCATGATCTGCCTTTTCACGGAAAACCCAAACCTGACAGTCCTTCCTCTCACATCCATACTCTGGGCAACTCTTTGTTTTCCATGGGGAATCCTACAGCCTTTACCTTCACTCACACTTAAAAAAGGATGTGGTTTGAAATGCTTTAACACTTCTACTAATGCAGCAGTTTCTTGGTACGTAGCATGAGGCATAAGCCTTTTCTCTTGGCGTGAAGGTGAGCTGGGGCTCATTGCTGCAGCGCTGCCCCACTGCCCAGCCCAGCCCCAACACATCAACACCACCCCTGCTGGGCCACTGGGGATGTCCAAACAAGCACTGCCAGTCCCACAGGAGGCACAGAAAGCCAGGGCAGGAATGGAACCTACAGAGACATGTTATGGTCATCCTTCACCATAAAGGCCATGAAGCCAGTCTGGCTCAAGCAATGTGCAGGGGTCTGGTCAGTTTTTAGACTAGCTGAAATGAGTCTTCTATGAGTGAAAGTTTTAGTGGTTCATCCAGCAAGACAACTTTGCACATCAGGTTGCTGTGATTTAAGTGACATCCTTTTTATCACAATGACATTGAACCAACCTGAAAAATGTTTCAAGGTACTAAATCCTTCAAGCTTGATATTTGGAATAGTGTCCTCTTTCAAAATTGGAATTTTCCCATCACTGATGACACCTCTGTATTATGGAGTCCCTTATCTTTCATTCTAATAATATTGCACAGACCTGTCGTTGTGACACACTGAAGACCTGTGATAAAGTGATGAAGTGAATTTTCTCACTGGGATATAAGAAAGAGATGTCTCCTGGACAGATTCTGTTCTTTTTTTTTTTTTTCCTTTTTTTTTCATAAATTTTACAAAATCCTACTACAAAACAGGAGATAACTCAAACCAGATAAACTTATTATCAGATAGATATTTTAAAGACAGTAACAATATCACAGGAAGAAGGTGATCATAAAGGCATATCAAATATAATACTTATTTTTAAAGTGTCTAAATCTTTTCTTCACATATGATTCACATGTCTTCACTGCTTCAAATTGTTACCATCCAAACACTCTTCAGCCATTTCCCTGTAAGCTAACAACATGGTATGGTGATTGGAGGTCAGTTTAATAGCACATTCTTCTAAAAATACCACCAGAACCAGGTAGGACCTGGTCCACTGTCTGTGGAAAATCCATTAAAGCCTTTCACATCTAAAGCCTCTAAGCTTGTTGGTATTCTAGTGAATATTAGTAAAAGATAGGAAAGATAAGAGCTGCTTTCTTGAAAGTTTTGCACCATTTCCTATGTACTCCCCATGCAAACCTGTGCTTGCTAAGTTGGTATGTCTGTGTACATGCCTCACAAAAGATACACAAAGTAGGATGCTGTGTGGAGAGAGAGATATCTCAAAATTCCTACAAGTAGTATAAGAATCATTGACATCAAAGCATTGCCTCCTGTACATAATAATAAATTCAGATGGGGGAGAGAGAAGAGGGTCCATTTTTAGTGTTAGTCCATTAAAAATGTATTTAGTTGGCAATACACCTGGGACAATATTACAGAATTTGCTGCAAATGCTCCAGACATACAATTTAATCAAAATATCAAATATCTTTCACTACAGTCTAGTTAACCTCTGTAAACTAAACAATTACTTGGGGGACTTTCCTCACAAGGTGAACTTCTGGCAGTGGATATGTAAACACCCTTCATGGGCTGAGTCTTTTTCCACTAACATACTTTGGTTTTGGCACAGTTAAAAATAAGAGAGGAGAGGGTGGAAGGGTCAGCCTCTTCCTGACATCTAAAATCTTTATCTGTACCAGCAACCCCTCGGCTGGTGTCAGTGATTTGTGGTATTGTTGTTTATCTGCGTATCACTCACTCGGATGCACTGTTTAGATCCAAAGGTCTTGGGACCATTTGAAATCTCTTCTAGGCTTGCTGTATCAGACAGGGCAGACATCTGGCTGTCAGTTATAATTGCATTCTGCACCAGAAGTTGTTTTTAAACACTCCTGATTCCCTTTGAACGCAGAGCTGTGATGCACAACAGTTTCAAGCCATTACTGCAAGAGGCAAAGTCAATCCACGACTTCAGCCGAGTTTGAAACAAGATTTATGAGAGATGGTGGGGAGGGGGGCCGTTTTACAAAGGGTGGCTGTTTGAGCCTGCTTGGGTTTTAATGATACAGCAGTTTCCTTTCCAGCCCATACAACTTATTCTTTGAACACTGACAGAAATAGTCAGAAATATATTTGTGGTGTTGCCATGTTTACTGTTTCCTGTTGTCTTTCTTTGGAAGTATTTTAACAGAAATTAGGACTTCACATAAAAACTCTACAGGCTCTGGGATGAAAGGATTTACTATTTGGTTTCCTTTTCACTCCAACTTGGTGGACTGTGATTTAAACCCTACAGACTCATGACAGGATATGATGCCAATTAAAAGCATGAAACCTAATTTTTTGACAGAATAATCACATAATCCCCTTTCTATTATCTGGCTAAAGGATTATTGACAGCACCTTTATTTCTCAGCCCAAATCTTGTATTTATTAGGCTGACAAACTGCTCTTGTTTAAATTATACAGGCCAATGAATATTGTTGAATGTCCAGGCGCAGGACTGCATTCAATATTGTAAAGAGATGTTTTTCCCCTGGTAATTGTCACGCTGGGTCAAGAATGCACAGAAATGTAAGTGGACAGCTGGTTTTGGTTGGAAGCAGAGTTCTGATTTGCTGTTTAATACCAAATCAATTTTAAAGTAATTTAATAACAAATCTTATAAAATAAAACATTGCAGTGAAAAATTCAGCTGGAATTTCTTCCAAGATCTGAATTTAGTTTGCATGAAGTACATAGGAAGTTCAGTGAAAAAACGTTGCTGAAGTACAGAAAGGAAAGAGGTTAAGTCCTGCTTTTGTGAGTTGCCAGTCATGACTGCTTGAGCTCGATACATGATCTACATTGTTTTGTGAAAGGAAGACTTTTGGTAAGATAGACCATACTGATGCACTGCTGGAAGTGGACTATCCCCCTCTGTTTTGACCTCATCTGATGCCAGTGAAGAGTCCAGGGGCCAGTATTTGCCATTCAATTCAGCCCCTGGTGAACTACTATCTATATAACATATGGGTTTTCCCTGGAAAAGTTTCACATTTACCTGCCTTTTGTGCAGCAGTGTCTGAAATGAGGAGGAATCTCTCTCTGTCACATACATGCTCACATAAACTGGAGCCTGCAATTTCCCTAATCACTAAAATCCCTTCTCCCCACGTGTAAGTTGTTAACCTTCATTACATCCCTAGGGAGACATACACTAAGCAGAGGCCTGTTAAAATGAAAATAACCATCCCTCCAAATTGCCAAATCATCATATTAAAAAGTCCCCTTCTTATAAAGCAAGGTTCATCATTTGCAGTGCCAGGCTAATTCCTGCTCAGAGTTGAATGTAATTACTTTTGCTGTATGATTTTATTTAAAAAAAATACTTCATTGGCTTCTGCAGCAATACAACGGTACCTATCTTGTTAAATCATCTTAAAGTTCCATGATTTAAGATAGACACCTTACAGTTATTAGAAAATTCATATGGAGACTGCTTTCACATGTATACATACATTGTTTTCTTTGAGCTTCAAGGTTAATTTTTACCCTGTGTGTTTTCCAGATGCACATAGGATTTTCCTCTCATTTCCTGTCTCATTCCTAATCTAAAATCTATTGCCATTTCATAATAATTAAAAAAAGAGCGGGGCTGTTGAGTAAGCAGAGGAACTCCGGTGCCGAGGAGGGTGTGTAAGTCGTTCTGAACCACCATTTTCTCGCTGTTGCATGTGGGCTGCAAAATGGTGGTTCTATGATTTTGATCAACAGGGACCTGCACTACACTCATCGTGCACGCTCATCGTGCGGTTGTGAAAAACGCCCTCACCACGGCTAAAAAAGGCCCCCTTCTCCCTCCAGTGCTCGCCTTTGTGCCCGATTCCCTGTGCTTTCACAGCCCTCGGTCACCTTAGGACTGCTCGTAATTCCTCTGTGAGATCTACAAAGCCACGAAATGCTAATTTCTAATTTAAAGTTTCTCAGGAGTAGCCACAGCGCTTGTGTGCGTGACATACAACCCCAAATGTTAAGAGGACAAAATCACAGTAATTTTGTGTCTTGTGTTTATTAATAGAGGACCAAATGTCACACAGGCAGCAGTCTCAGGACCAGTTTGTAAGGAGAATGAATGTTTTGCTCGTGAATAAATGGTCCCTCCAGATCAAGGTTGAGGTCATTGGCAGGATCTAGGCATAAGCTCATTCTAAAGCTATGTGCACATGCGAATAAAAGAATTAATACTTGACTGTCAGTATCGGTCTTTCATAAGAGTTGTGTTCAGCCCCATTTTTTTCCTAAAAAAAAGTTGGATACAAACAGTTTATTCCACACTGCAGTGTAAATATGTTGCTGGCAAAACAGCAGCCAAAGCAGGCTGTGACCTTGGCTACCACTAGCTAGCTATCAGAGAGCTCCAAAAAAGAGGGTTGTGAAAATGCTAACGAAATGGAAATTGTGTGTGATTACCGATAGCAGGAAGAGCATCTTCTTTTGCCTGGGAAGAAATAATTTCCTTTCAGCAAGGTACGCAGCCGCCGTGGCACTCCAGAGAAAGCAGCTTCACGGCGTGCCAGTAACCAGGGATGATACACAAATACGCTCCTCGCAGTTGAGAATCTATGTGTACCTTCTCCCCAGATAAAATAGATTCACGGCAACAGTATTTATAGTCTGCACAACAATATTATTTTTCTCTCTTTGGTTTGCAAGGGTTGTAAATAGAAAAAAGAAATGACTAAGCTATTAAATCTAGGAATAACAAGGCTCTTAAAGCCAGGTTTATTGTAGCGGGGTAGGTAAAAGCTTTACGTTTTTTGATCTGCGGGTGTTAAATATCCTGTCTGCGCCAGGATCCTCGCTCGGCTGTTATTTATCTCGGAATCCTTGGGAAAAGTGAGCGGGCAGATGTCCCTAAACTGCGGGCACCACCTGGCGGCAGAGCGCGGGGCCGGGCCGGGAGCGGCTCCCCGCGGGTCCCGCAGCCCCCGCGCGGCCGGAGGGGGGCTCCTCTTTGGAGGAAAATGAAATGAAACGCTCCCCAGTGTTTTGATTTTACTGACTTCTAAGCGCTCAAGCCAAGTGTTATCCAATTTTCCCCATACAATCTGTTTGGAGAGCTAGCAGTGCATTTCAAAATGGCTTAGTTTCATGACACGGTCATAATTCTAAATAATTTGATTTCCAAATATACACATCATGTGGTGGCCTTGCCAGAAAATCGTTCTATTGAAAGTCTTCTGTCTTAAGATTTAAACTAAATAAAGGAGAAACGATGACATGATCCAAGCACCTTTCTGGGGGAAGGGAGTGGGGTATGATATGTTTGC